>VSDK01024472.1:212025-245991 GCA_009767595.1 Symbiodinium kawagutii
GGCTATCCAAGAGTCTATCCCCTAGGTCAACCAAACTTGTGCTAATAATCGATTTGAGGTGTTCATGTTTGGTCAGGTATTGTTGCTATTTAAGATAGTTGGTCTTCATGATAATGATAGCAAGACGCCAGACGGCTGCACGCCCGACCCTTTTGCGCTAGTCTTGGTTGCAAACACCGGGAAAATGCCCGGACAAGACGTCGAATGATGTCGAGCGCATGGAAGCCGCTCTAATGTGGTGGGTCCAAATATGGGATGGTGCAAACACATGCGGGTGTAAAAGCTGGTTGGTTGAGCAACGTGTGGTGTAAAAACTTGTCGGTCTAAAGCCCGGCTGCTCTCAAAAGAGGCCGGTGTCAAAGCACGTTGGTTTCAAAACGGGTGGGTATCAAGATGTGTTGGCGCAAAACAACGTTGTATAAAAACATGTTGGTGTAAAAACATGGTGGTCTCAAAGCACACTCGTGTCAAAACTGGCTGGTGCAAAAGCATGTTGCGCTAAAACCTCGTTGGTGTAGAAAACTTGTCGTGCCCCGCTAAATGATGGAAGGGGCGCTTTAGGAAATTGAACTTTAGACAGGGGGGGGAAGGGAGGGGGAAGTTAGACCGTTGAAAAATCCGCGCGGTAAGGGCTATGGGTGAATATTAATCATCAACAATGGCTTTTAATAGCCAACCAAATCATAGGGAAAACAATGGTTAATGAAAGGGGAGCCATGGGTACGGGGTTTTGACCCACTGCCAAATCAACAACTGCTGTCTCAACCATGATCAACAGTCGCTAATTGACTTGAAAGTCGCTTATCAGCAAATAGTTGATTGGTAAACCATGGTGAACAATCAATCAATTGGTGGTTTCTTGAAATAAATACCCCCAGAATACGCAAAATAGATGGCTTATTGCTCGTGATTATTGAGTTTTTGAGGTACCTTTAGATTAATATCCAATAAATTTTCATTACTGTTTATGCTAATTTAAAATGATCTATATTGGATGATAATAGGTGTACTCTATTTTGAGAAATGCCCAATTGAGGAAACTCTTTCTACACAAGCACACCTGGAACAAGTTTTCAGTTGGCTGCTGGGGCAAAGGTACAAAGAATTCATCGACTTCGCTATGAAGAAGGGTTACGATGCAAATTTTGGCAAGAAGTGCTGGGAGCGAGGGTGGGGGGTTCAGATCTGGAGAGAAAGTAGCGGTATCCCCAGCCGTTTCTGATGTGCTCATACTGTCCAGGAATAGCTAGAAACACACTGCTGGAGTACAAACATGCACCTGGCTCCAGCGTTTTTCTCCCCTCCAAAACGAACCGAGCCAAATGGGTAGATCCACAAACACAGAGCCAAATGGATAGATCCGCAAACCGCCACTCGTTTTGCTGGTACAGATGGATCTACTGTTCACCACTGGATTGGCGCCAGCTCGATGGATTTTTCCCCATGATCGTTGGTAGGTTATATACTCTGGCAACGAGCTTACGTGGAAAATCCACCATTTTAAGTTGGTTTTACCGATGGAGAGCACTGTAGGCTATAGATCCCATGAACCGATCTTGAACCTATAATCTATATACAAAGAAAAGCTATTTTCCCATAGGCTATAAGATCTAATAAAATCTTTGGAAGCGATCTTTAACCTATTAATCCAGATTAGCTTCCATACCTCCGATAGATTTAACCTCTCTTCATATCTAAACCTATCTTGAACCTCTAATCTTCAACTTATAATGTATCCACTAATCAATCTATATCTTTAACCCAATCTAATCCCTTCCTACTATTACTAAACACCCCCCTAATACAAAAAACCACCTTGGGGGTGCACTTCTGTTTTTTTTGGTTCTGGCCAATTGTACTTTTAATTGTAGCAATTGAAAAGTAAAAGTGAAATCCCATTCCCCAAGCAACCGTTCCCCCCCCTGTTATTAAAAACCTCTGGCTTAGGGGATGTTTAATATTAGGGTCCTGAACACCCAAGTGGTTTTTATCATTAGGGTCCTAAATTTAATATTAGGGTCCCCTTCGTGCAGTTGGTTTTTGCAATTTTTGAATAGGTTTTAATAAGGAATTTAATAAAGCAAACATTAAACGCCAAAATGGTTTTTATCATTAGGGTCCTAAATTTAATATTAGGGTCCCCTTCGTGTAGTTGGTTTTTGCAATTTTTGAATAGGTTTTAATAAAGCAAACATTAAACGCCAAAATGGTTTTTATCATTAGGGTCCTAAATTTAATATTAGGGTCCCCTAATATTAAATCCCCCCCTAATATAAAAAACCCTTGGGGGCGCTTAGTATTTGGGGAGGGGGGGGGAGGGTTTAGTAATAGGGGGAAGGGATTATCTTTCAACTACAGCGAAACTTATCTTTTACACCACATCTTTAGCCATGATTTTCAGCTGCTAAGCGAGTGAGTGAACCGACGGTGAACCACCCATAGATCACCGGTCGCGTCAGGAGGAGGCTCAACCCGAAAGCCGCTCCGCTTTGGTGGAAGAAAATCAGCAGCTTCGGCAGCAACTGGAGGCCCGTGGGAGCGGATGGGGTTGGGTGGTCATGGGGAGTTCATGGGTGATGGTGAAGCACCCATGAAGCCCTGTTTAGTTAAGCACCACTGAGAACCAACTAGCTTCATGGTTAAGGATGCTTAGTCATGACTGGTTAGTCAACGGTTTATGGTGGCTGATGTTGCTTGATTTTGGTGTTGTAGGTGATTTTTGATAGACCAATAAATAGTGTTATCGCTAAGCATGCTCCAATATGGACGACTTTTTCGGAACCACCAAATTGTTACGTTTTGTCTCTAGTCGCCTGGTGTTACCGAGTGCATGATTGGTAACTATTGACCACTATCAGCGGCAATCAATCGGCAATAGCCATCGATGAGTTACTCACCATCATGAACTCTGAGTAAAGCCAGCATCATCCGTTACTCAAAGAGTTCATGTTTTAGCCATTGTAATTACGTCAGTATGTTGTATAGATCATTGCCAATGATAGGAGTAATTGTTTAATTACGAACAATACTTATCTATATATGTAATAGATTTACCAGTCAATCATCTACATAACCATTGGTAAACCACCGGTTCACCAGTATGAGTGCACCGTGCAACATGATCTGCCATGATTAAGCCTCGTAAGCCGTTGTCCAGAACCACAAATAGACCTTATAATCACCGTCAATGGTAAAGTATCAACTACCAGAACTTTTCATGATTGCACTATGATCCGCCAACCATCATCAGCCATCATCAACAATCATCAATCATCATCAACCATCAACAAGCATCATCAATCATCAACAACCATCATCAACCATCATCAACCATCAACAACCATTACCAACATGATTCACAATCCACCAACATCAAGCATCATCAGCCATCATGAACTTCCGTCATCCATTCATCGGCCATCAAGTAGCCTTGAATTGACCATCATTAACCATCCTCAATCATTCATCAACAGGATCCTTAAGCATCATCATTCACCCACCATTATTTTGATCATTAATCATTAGCCATAATCAAAGGACCATCAGCAACCATCAATCATCAGCCAATAATGATCCTTGACTAACCACAATCATTCAGCATTTTTAACCACCTTTATCAACCATTATCAACCATTAACCATCATCGGCCCCCTGTTATTTAACCATTGATTGACCATCATCAACCACTGATCAACCATGATTTACCATCATCAACCACTGATCAACCACTGATCAACCATTGATCAACCATTGATCAACCATTGATTAACCATTGATTAACCATTTAACAGTTTAACCATTTAACCATTTAACCACCTTTATCATTTATCAACCATTTATTCGCCAAGACAATCTCCCCCCCTTCTCTCTCTCTCTCTCGCAGGCTGCAGAGCAGCAACTTCGAAGCTTACAGAGCTCGCAGGGGATCCCAGGAGCGAGTGGTGTCACTGCTTGGTGACAGGTGGTTGACGGGAATGATGGTGGGTTAACTTTCGTTGATAGTGCTGAAGCCGTGGGTTGATTGGTTGATGGTTGATAATGGTTGGTGAAGGACGGTGAATGGTGATTTATGAAGGTTGATAGTAATTGATTAATTTGGTTGATAATGATTGATAGTGGTTTACTGCTTACGGGCACAGACCCTTCGCAAGCATTCAAAATCAAAGATTGATAGTGGTTGGTGAGCAGGTAATGATTGATAACAGCTGCCAAGGTTGAGAATGGTTGGTACTGGTTGATAGTCGTTAGTAGTCCCTAAATGGTTGATGGTGGTGGGTGATATTGGTATATATTGGTTAATGGTGGTTAAATGTGGTTAATCATGCTCATTAACAGGTTCTGGTTTGGAAACACTGGAATTATCAACTGTTACCCCCTGGTACACTAAGCTGGCAATGGAAAATCACTTTTCTTGTTGGGGAACCCTGGGAAATCAGCTACAAATGGTGAATTTTTCCATTGCCAGGTGAGTTTGCCAAAGGGTAGTCATGTCTGAACCTTTTGGGGTGTCCACGAACATCCTTTCAAAGTGGAAGGCCAAGGAGGGTTGCAAGCGCATGGCATTGCTTGGTGGTGGCCTTGCGATGATTGCAGCCAGCCGGTGGAGGATGCCTTGGATTGTTTAATGCTGGCTACTTGTGTTCAGCCTTTCTTTAACTACTTGGGTGTAATGATGGTACCCCAAGAATGATGAATTTGTACCATTACACGTGGCTACAATATGATGGTTCCCCAAGAATGGTGAGCTTTCCAAGGAAACGTGGCAATACGGACGTTCCTCGAGTCATAGGCGTACCCTGAGTTACCATCCTTCACATTAACCATTTATACTGAGAGATTCCAACCATGACTTCGGGGTTCTAAATTTTAAGAACCCCCCTAATAGAATTGTTTAAGCATAATTATTGTTGGTTATCCCTCATTATCAACCATTATATATTAACCATTCCAAAACCACCAGGCTTATGCTGCTGTGAATGATTTGGGTCGTTCCTTGGGTCCCAACGCACAGCCACCAGGTGACCGCACCAGCGGGGTGAAAGCCGCAGCCATTGCGGAGCCTGCGGGGCTCATATTTTTTTAAAATGTGCGGAGACGCACCAAGGGGCTGAGACGTGATCATTGGTGACCAACCGCCACAGAGGTGCTCACAGCACAAGAAAAGCAACAATGGCTACCCAGGATGAAGCTAAACCCCTGGTTGATTAATAGGGGGTATCCCCTAAAAGCCGACTGGTTTTCCATTAAAATGGGAACCCCCCTAGTTAATCAACCAGGGGTTTATTATTCCTGGGTAGCCATTAGGCTGGTGGTTCGAACATGGGTTGTCGGAAGCCAATCGATGGCTGTTGATGTGTTTAACTTGGTTGTTGAGCCCTTAGGCTTACGAGATGGCTTGTTGAGATTTGTTGTCTAGTTTGTATTAATTTGTCATCTTCCGCTGGAGATGGCTTGGGATTCTTCAGAATTGCATTGGTATTTGCTAGGGCCGAGCCATACAATCCAGAATTGCTGTGGATTGATGGTGGGCTGGTGGGGATATGTCGGGATAGCCAGGGGTATCCCTATACCCCTTTAGTAGGGGAAGCAAGGAGCTGTCAGTAGTGCCCTAACCAAAAGGGTGTTTGCCAAACTGACATACTATTGACCTAGGAGATCATAGGAGGCAAGCCCTTGATAATTTGGCAACCATATTTCAAGTTGACACAATCGATAATTTTGGTTGATCTTGAAAACCATGTCCATGGTGATGCCTGTCTTTGGGAAATCACCATTTTTGGACAAGCCCATGGATATGAAGCTGGTTTCATAGGGTTGCCCATAGGCCGAGGTTGGTCTTGGAAACTGCTAATGTATGTTGATGTCAATTTTCGCATGCGGGTGCGACCCGTGGTATCGAACCGTTTCTGCCACGCGTTTTTGGACGCGGTGCGACTCTGCAGTCCAACAGTTTCTAGTTTTGGGACCAACAGTTGGTCGACATGGGAATCCTATGCGTTGGAAGATGGGGCCGATGGGCCGCAGAGATCCGCAGAGTGGGTCAATCATGAGATACTGCTTGATAAGTCATGGCTTGTTTTGATGAAACATGGTTGAGAATGGTGTTCAATAATGATAAATCATGGTATGTAATGACTCACCATGGTTACCTGGTTAATCTCGACAAATTATTTCTAGTCCTTAATTGTCAATAATGCTTAACAATATACTGGTTAAGCGACTAGATTATAGTTATATAGTCTCACCATTTCTAGTCTCACCATGGCTTAACTCAAACATAATGAGCATGATCAATTCTGGTCGCTTTACAATGAACCGCAGCCGGCTGTGTAAGTGGGTGCAGCATTTGATGGGCGGAGGTTGGGCTACACGTGTCTCAACGCCATTGATAGCAATTTCGTGGGTTCCGGGACTATCATGACCATTCTCAACGATAATGAAAGGCAATGATTGACGTTTATCCTTCAGGATTGGATTCGTCACATGGTGAGCAAATCATCAATATGATGATGAACTGAACTGAACTAACCATTGAATTCAACCAATACTACTGATTGATGTTTGAAGCTAAGGCTATGGGTTTCAGCAGCCATTGGTCAAGGTCAAGCCATTGGTTTGCCTCAGGGTTTAAGATTGAGTGATGCTTACTCCCCTTTGGTGCGTGCTCACCTGGCGAGCAGATTGTTCAGGGGGTAGCCATCACTATGAACCATAGATATGGCTATGGGTCAATATTAACCAACCAAAAATGGTGGATAATAACCAACAAACTATAAGGAAATCAATGGTTAATGGTGGGGAACCAGGGGTACAGGGTTTTGACCCACAGCCATATGCCAACCACTATGAACCGTATAGATACCGAGCATCATGTTTCATTGCCACCTCGATGGCGCCCTCTATTACTATGGAGTGGTATCCCCAACTGTTGTAAGTTGGTTTATAGCCCACCCAGCTAGAGTAATATCTGGCATGAATGGACCTTGGTGAACTAAGTCAGCATAGTGTTTTACTCCTAACCAACTGTTTGACCATAATGAACCATCGATTACCGTAGTTGACTGTAAATCTCTTATGAAGATGGTATTGTTTTCTTTGGCCGGTTGAATTGTGGACAAATGATGACCCCAGATGATTGGTTCTTGGCTACCAAGACTGCATCAACGATCCCCCAATCGTCTCAAAATCATGGCCCATTGAAGTCTACAAGAGAGCTTAAACTCTCTAACCATTCTGTTGCTGGGGACAGTACAGGATATGGCAGTGGGTCAAAACCCTCTACCCCTGGTTCCCCTATCATGAACCATTGTTTTCCTGTATTATTGGTTGGTTGTTATCCCCCATTTTTGGTTGGTTAATATTGACCCATAGCCATATTGACTCACCATCCAATGCGAGGGATATGACGCCCATCACTAACCCCGCGTCGTGCTGACGCTGGGTTGTTACCTACACTGCCTCGTTGATCCGATGCATGGGATTCCAAGATGCCCATCGGGCTGGTTGGCTTCACCGGCACCGATCATCAACAGATCTACGAGCGGCTTAACGGTGAAAAAGCTGGGGCTAGGCCTGGTGCCACCAAGCCAGGGAAGTAGTTCGCAAGGCAACCAGTGTCGAGTTTGCAAAATCGTGATTCACACAATAGCTGGATGTAATTTGTAATATTTCAATATCAGTAGTACAATTGTGGTGTGGACTACTGATTTACTGTCGTTGGTAATCAGGAAATAACAACCTAGTTGTAGTTTACAAAGTTGAAGTGGTTTGCCACAAGACCAACATAATGACCAAGCAAACAATGTAACTACAGGTACACCTGGTCTTAAACAATACTCGTGATTTACACAGCAACCTGGTGTAGCTGTAGCAAATCTCATAATCAAGCGGGTTGATCCGTTGTCGAAGAAAGACTAAGCCAATTGTAGCAAGTTCGCGGGTCAAAGGGGGGGAATCGAAGGCCATTTGGATAGAACCAGTGCTTGGGAGTGGTTGAGAATCTGGTACCAATATTGATGTTAATGGTGAATGCTTGACAAGCCGTTGCTTATAATGCTTGATGTTGATGAACCACAGATGACCAGTTCTCAATGACTGTATACACAGCCACATGGCAATGGCACTCATGATTCACAAGTCATATGACTGGGATGGTTGTTGTTGCAATGGCGGTTGCACAAGAATCTTTTTCAGGAATGATGTTCATGCAAGATCTGCAACAATAAAACACCATCAGTTTACCTTAAATAGCTGGTGATCTATCCCAAATATGGATGGTTTAGTGACTATTGATCTCCCATTAGACAGCTTCATAACTAGCGCGTAGTTTTGAGGGCTAATCACTACCTATTCATGCCTAAACTGACGGAGGTTAGCCACCACCAACCCTTTCTTATGGCATGGCGAACCAACCGCGACCGCTTTGAAATCAACCCTGGTGGTAGGGAGGGTTTGCCATCACCAGTACTCAGTATCGACCCCTCTGATACTGTACCTGTTGCTAAGCTAACATGGCATTGGACACATTTTTTTTGGTGGAACCCGCTTGGAAATCAGATATACATGATTAGTTTACCAGAGGGTAATTGTCATTTGATGAGTATTGAACGCTGGTAAGTCAAAGACAGTGTTTGTAATGGCAACTAATAATTGTCATTAGTTTGTTAAATCACGTTTTCAAGCAGTGACAATTACGATAAAGCTTGGCCATTACAAGATTCTACTGTAAGTTATCAGGTCACCATTTATACTCATAACTGACTGATGGATCATACGAAACTTTGATGGCTATTAACCACTGCTCAGACTCAGCGCTTGAGAATCCAATGGCCTGTCAATGGTAGCCACGGTTAATCATTGCTGTTGTGCTACCTCGTCATTGATAGTCTTGACTACTGTTGCTAACTCACCTGGATATGACACAATAATCATTCTCAAGAGTGTGAATCGATGATTTTCAAGTGGTGGCTTTATGATGATTATGAACCATGCTTGTAATACATTCGACATCATGTTTTGCAGTCATTCGCTAGTACTACGCTAAGCACTAATCACAAACCAATTATTACTAGTGACCATTCTTCTGAAGTCGACTACCATCCACTACCTTCGTTAATATTATTATTGCTGTTCACGTAATCGATATTATTCACACGCATCATGGCTAATAATCATTACTAATTAACCATTGTAGCTCATTCCTAGGACCATCAATAGTTGATGGATTCTATCACCATTCAATCATAGTCCTTCACAATAATCAGTGAACATACCATCATTCACCAACATCAACCATCTTGTTAAACCACCTTTTCAATCATCCTTAATCAGCTTGTTTACAATCATCAACCAGCTTGTCAACTATCATCGAGCACCCCGTGAACCATGGATCAACGAGCCTGTCAACCATCATCAACCAGCTTGTTGACCATCACCAAGCAGCCTGTTACCCCCTCCTTAACCAGCTTAACCACCAACCATCGGTGCCCCGTCCTGGTGGTTCACAGCACCGCGGGGGTCACTGCGCGGCACCTGGCACCATGATGAAACGAGATGCTGCAGCGAGGCGAGGCGACCGAGACGCGATGCCACCGCAGCTTGCAATTTACGGCGGTAGCTTCTGGCATGGTTGGCAACTTTTCCTAGGTTGGTGGATGGTTGCAAGTGTTGATTCAACTAAGGGTTAGTTGAGGGACTTAGTGGCCATCAAGGCACCAATTTACCATGGAAAAAAAGCCATCATTTAGTTGTCATTTGAGTTTACTATGGTGAATTTTCGTGAATTTTCTTAGTTCGTCAGTTTGCCAGGGGGTAACGCATGGTTGTCGAGAGCCAGCACTCTATTTTGAGGGATTAGCCCGGATTTCGGCGAAGCTTGATGGTGGATTCCTGTTGGAAAATCCAGTGGTCAACGGTTGGTTGTACATGCGGTAATCGGTGATGCAGTTGGGATGATTTTACTGGGAGTCATAATGAACTTCGACCAGTTTCTGATGAACATAAAGCAGTTTGCTGGCTTTGTCAATACTGTTTTTTAACAACGAACAGCAACCCAGTTCAAATAACGAACAATTAGTCAGACTGTTTCGTTACGGCAATACTTTCTTTTGAGCAACCGTTGTTTGACTGACTGGAACCAACATTCATTTGACCTTAGTTAATCATCAATTGAACACCAATTCACCATTGTGAACCGAAAGACAATTGAACATATCATGATCATTTTCAACCCTTCATGAGCCACCTTACCCACCATTCGCTCACCATTGTCAACACCACTTGACTACTATCTATGCAGCATCCATTAACCGCTATTAAGTAGAAGTAGCCAGTATCAGTTCTATTAACCAGATTCATACTCATACATAATTGTTTCGTGACAACCACCTGTTGACCACTCGCCATTCATTTTCATTATTTGACAATCAAGAAGCCGTTGTCAGCCGCCATTGTCCATCATCAATTAAGCATCATCAACCATGTGTTAACCATTCATTGACCTTTGCTAATCAACATCGTCTTTCACCGTGACTGACCATCCTTAAGCATCCTCAACCATCCTCAGCTGTTGAATATTCGTTTGCAAATGATTATCAGCCATCATCAACCCATCTTGCCAACTATCAATTTCTCGTCAATCCCTTGTCAGTTTACCACCTGTTGGTTAACCATCATGAATCAGTTGCTTTGCCGCGGAAATTGACCCATGTTTGGCCCATCTTTCAGAAATCTTTGACCTACCATTAACCCATCACTTATCATCTCAATTCACCATTAGGGTTGTCCATTCATGATGTACCCCTATAGTTGCTTTGTTTCCCGATTAGCAATGATCGTTGGGGATGGTTGGGATCCACCATTTATGGACAAGTCCATTCACCAGCTGGTTTACCACTAGTCAATCATCATTATAGGAATAGCAAATAAATCATTAACTGCTTACCATCAACTCACCATCGTCCTATCAACCACCATTATTATCCACTTAGGTGCTTCCCAAACTTGGGGGAGTCCCGAATCAAACTTTGCGAATCAACATCATCATGAATCAACCGTCATTAACCATCATAAACCACTATTATCAACCACTACTATCATTAACCAACTAGTCTGATAGCCATCATTAACCATCATTAACCATCATTAACCATCATTAACCATCATTAACCACTACTATCAACCCCTTATCCACTATCAACTCACCACCAGCTGCTTCTATCACAGCCCTTGGAAGGCGGCGATCGCCTATGCTGTTGGCCCTGTTGCCGTTTGTCGCGGCAGTGGCCGCGTCCGGTTTTGCTTTCGCACCATTGCGGTGTCCACAGGTGGCCGGTCCCCACAACTGCCAACCACGTGGGAGCTATAGTTTTATGAGGGTTGAAGCCATTAATTGGGTTCATAAGGGTTACTATAACCGTTGAATCATAGGGGTTAGTGATGAATAAAGGTTTTATAAGGTTTTTTTGGGGGTTAGCTTTTCTATACAGTATGTAATAATAGTTTTGAATAGGGAACTATAATCAACAAAAGGGGTTCGAAACCTACTGGTTTGTCCATACATGGGGGCATCTAGAAACCATCTATGTTGATAAACATTCTTACTAGGGAAACCACCAGTTTTTGGGGGTTCATTTCGGGACCCAATTAGTGAATGTACTCGTTGTGAGATTTGTAGCATGGATTCATAGAGTCACCATGAGTCAACCGTGAATTATCTACTGATAGATTATTTGTACTGTAAACATGGCTTATCAACCATTAATCATCTAATGTGAAGGTAAAGGTTAGTCATTCATCAATTATCCATTCATTCATGCTACAAATTAGCCTTGGATCTTGATGATCCGTTAATTGTGCTAAGCTGATCCATTCATCACCAATGAACCATTGCTTGTTGCTTAGCAGTGTGGCTGATGGTGAGTTGATCAGCAGGGGGCATGAACACACCATGGTAGATATCTATGGCAATGGTTTAGGGTGGTAAATGTTGATGATTGATGATGTGTTTTTTATTTGGTCAGTAACAATCGATTCGGCTTAGTAATTGCTTGGCAACAGATCGTCATTGGCAACATTCTTTTCATGATTGACAAGACATGTTCAGAGATGTAGGTATCCCAGAAAAGCAGATTGAACCGCTATATTCTTTTCCAACATCAAACGCTATCAATGAAGTCGTGCTCGAATAGAGATACTATATTTATGGATCCATACTCGTCGTTGACTATTATAAGGAAGTATTATGAGCATCATACTTAATTAAGCAGCTTGTGAATCATGATCAACTATCATTCAGCAGCTTCTGAAACAATAAGTTGTGAATCATGTCACGAGAACATCATCTCACCACGTCATGATATTGCTACGCTGTCGGTATGTACTACACACAAGGTCTATTAGTCTAGACTGTTGGCAGAACGGCAGAACATGATACCAAGTCTAAAGTGAAGCATCTGTGTGAAATACGGCAATCATACACTCTGGTAAACTAACATAGCAGTGGAAAATCACCATATTTGTATAGAGATTCCCTAGGAAACTATTAATAGTTGGTGGATTTTCCATTGCCATGTTGGTTTCCCAGAGTGTATTTCACGTATCCAAAGTCTATCCATTATTAACAAGTCTCAACCATTCACTAACCATTGTTGACCACAAGCACACCATGATAAACCATTTATTTTGGTCATATTTGTGGCTTCACCCTTAACCTGGCTTATAACCACATATTATTAGCCCTTATCAACCTGGCTTAACCCTCACTAACCCTTGTTGGTTGATAAGGGGTAATAATATAACCCCTATTAACCCTTACTAACCCTTGTTGGTTACTAACCCTTATTAACCCCTTACAAACCTTTAACCAACCCTTATCAACCTGGCTTAACCCTTACTAACCCTTGTTAACCATGAACTTAACTCATCATGTTGGTCAGATCCCTGGCTCATCCCCGGTCACATCGGCGCACCACCGTTCGCAGGTGAGCGCTGGTGGTCGACTCTGTAACGGCAGAGCGGCGGGGGGGGCGCGGGGGCGCCCGCGCCACCACCGACCGCCAATGGTGGTCCGACAGATCTCCAAGTTAGATGCATTGGGCTTCAAGCGGCAGCACCTTGGCGGAAAGTGAGTGACCAAGAAGAGATTGGCGAGCCGGGTCGATATGAGCTAACCAACCAATGGTTAACTAGCTGGTTAATAGTTATAGGGGATGATAACCAACAATAGTAGTGGATAATAACCAAACAGATTAATCTGCTTGGTGGTTTTAACATCCTGGTTGGTGGTTTTAACCATTAATAATGGTTAATAATAGGAGATAATTACTAAGCAACAATAAGGGTTAGACAACTACTGGTTGGTGGTTTGATGACATTTTGATTATTTTCCCTAGTGATTATCAACAAATGGTTGGTTGACAAGCATATTTTTCACAGGGGTGGCACCAACAACCAGTGACTTCAAAAAAATCAAGGCCTCAAAAGCGCAGAAGTTGATCTTCCGCAGATCTGATTGAAGCTGAACCTCTCGCGGGTGCCATGACCATCCATGACCCACCAGCTGCTGCTGCGGAAGTTCATCGGTCAGGCAGCTGCACGACGCCGCAAGAAACGTGGCCTTCATCGCGGCCATCGCCGCGACCATCGCAGGCAGTTGGATCTTCACGGGGAAGTGGTGGAAGGCGCCAGGGAAGGGGAGCAGGGGCTGGCAGGGCCCAGGGGTACGGCTGAAGCTGGGTGGATGTAGAGAGGTTAGATGTGGCGAGCTGGGTCAAGCAGTTAAGCAACCAACTAATGGGGGATGAGTTCACCAACAGTTTGATAGGGAAACCAATGTTTAATGATAGGGGAAGCAGGGGGACGAAGGGTTTTGACCCACTGCCATATGCTGAATGACAACGGTTGATAATAAGTAAGTGTGATTAAGAATAGTGGTTAGTAATGGCTATATGATACTGGATAGTGATAGTGGTTAGGGATAGTGGTTACTAACAGTTAGATGATAAGTTCAGTTCCATCTAACCTGCTAGAGGTTGTTAGTTTCAGCTACTAGAGGTTAGATAGAACAGAAGTTAGTTGAAACTATGGCCAGCTATCATTGATAACAAACACCCCGCACCGTCTATAAACGTTGTTTTATGTGCCCAAGTTAGCTAGGATGAGCCAACTACAGCAGTTATGTATGGGTGTTTATAGCCCAAGTTATAAAAGTTGGGGGCGCAAGTTGGAGGCGCAGCTTGCGCTGGCTTATGGAGTTTAGGACATGAAGGATCATCCTGGTAGCTGTTGCTAATCAGTATAAAGCATGGATCATGAAGCAGCTTGTTTGATTTGCAACCAAAATGGTTGGTTAATGATAGGGGATTGTAATGGTTAATGATAGGGGATAACCAGCAACAATGATGGTTAAGAAATACTTGTTTCTCTCTCAAGTTCATTGGCAAGGCTTTCCCAAGCGAGCACGAAGGAATGGTTCAAACCCGTGGTTTACAACCAGAAGTCACTAAGTATTAAGTTGATAGTAGCAACCACGAACAAACCATTCAAATCAATCAACTTCCAAACCTATACTAAAACCGTACAGTGCTAACTCGTATTACTCATAGCTACCGGAATCCTAACCACTATCATTATATGCGCTTTATTAACCCAACCACTAAGCAGAAACCAATCATATCATCCACTCACTTGAATTTTTACAACTACTAACTGATTTGGCCGATGGTACTCTCTAGTTTGGTCAGCTGTTTGGAAAACCAAACCAGTACTATCACTAGTACCAACCCCACCAGCACCAAGTAGTACCCACCTAACCAACCAACCACCAACCTACCCATGGTACTATCCTGGGCCCCTAACCACCCCACTGACCAACCTGACCGAAGTACCCTTGTCGCCATGGTTCTGGTGCCGTTGCGGTGCCGTCGCAGCGCTAGGTGCCACTGGGCTTGGCGTTGCCGTCGATGATCTACAGACTTTGGACCACCCGAGGGAGTACCGAAAAGCTGGCGCAGGAGAGCGGGATGGCCGTGCCGTTGGTTGGTGGGCTAGGTATTCGTTGGTTGGGTAATAAAGGATCAAGAACCAACAAAACTAGAGATGTACCAACGATTCTTAGTGAGAAACATAAACAACCAACAAAACTAGAGATGTACCAACGATTCTTAGTAAGAAACCAACCATTGTTGGGAGTTTCCGATTTGCAAAACCAGCATTTCTACTTTGTAGTTTGTTGGCTCACTCACTTTTGGTAACATCACATACATGTCCCAGAGTCGTCCATTTACTGCAGTTCTGTGCCCTGGCTCTGCAGTTGTCACTGCCGCTCCTGCTGTTGTTTCCCTATGTTTCTCAACTGTTCGATCGCCCCCAAATCCCCACTGCTGAGCCATTGACGATGGTGTGATGTTTCCAGCTTTCCAGGTTTCCAATCAGTTGGTTGGGTAATAAAGGATCAAGAGCCAACAAAACCAAAGATATACCAACCATTCTTAGTGAGAAACATCCAGGCTTTGAAGCAGATCAGGGACCCTTTCGTTTAGTGTTGGTGTTTTCCCTTGTGGCTCCGGGGCTGGAGCTCACCCCGCTCTCCGGCCCTTGGAACCACTGCGGCCTCGGCCCTGGCACGTTCGTTCACCGCTGCGCCAGGTCAGCGCCTCTGTAGATTCCAAATACATCGCCAGCACCGAGGAGGCGAGCATTGCGTTGCAAATTTCGGTTGCCTTGGGGAGCTGTTGAAAAGGGCTTGGGGAGCTTGGTGGCTGATGGTGGTTGATGGTTGATGGTTGATGATGGTGGTTGATGATGGCTTATGGTGGTTTATAAGGGTTGATTGTTGATGATGGTTGATGATGGTGGATGAATCAAAGGTGTAGGTAAAATGTATCTTTCGACCTTGGTGACTCTACTTGGTGGAAGTGATGGTATGCATGGCTATTGGGGGCACATATTGTGCCACCAGCGAATGTGCGGCTTTGTTTATCCGCAGGTTCGGTGGCATCTTTGTTTTTCCAAACTGGCAATTGATATGATGGTTTGATTCATCTCCCAATTTCCTACGGTTAGATTTTAGTGCAACCAGAACTGATACGACCGGTTGCTAATATCACCCTGAATGAACCTCTTAGATTCATAAGTGATCCAAAACTCAGAAACCTCCCCCTATAATCCCATATAGGCCATAAAATCCCATATATAAATCCTTATAACCCATGTAACCTGATATAATCTGCCCGTTTCTGCCACTCCCTTGGTACAGCAGCCACGGCCCATGGCGGGCCCCGCCGCGCCTCGCCATGGGCAACGCGGCGCCCGCGTCGTTCGCGTCGGCATCGCCGTGCTGCAGAGATGATGACACGTGGCCGGCCCCTGAGATCCCGGAGGCGCCGTGGGGGATGTTGGCGCCGTTGATATATGAATTGATGGATTGATTCACATATAAGTGATCAACATATGTGATCAATCAATTGATATCTCAACCAATCAATTGTGATGAAATTAACCATTAATTGATCAATTATAATTAACCAAATAATTGATCATGTTGATTCATAAGTTGATTGATTTTGGTGAATTATGAACAATGAGCATTTATTAACATCATATGTGATCAACATATCAAACATAACACATCATTACAACATAGATTATTTAACCTTTATTATTTTTCATCAACATACATGGGCAAATTATTACAACATAGATCACAAGTGATACTTAATGGTTATCAGACATTGGTTGGATTAATCATGGTTGAGATATGAATTAGTTTTTCAAATGATATGATTTTAAATGCTTGTAAACATTAAATTTGAATATACATTGGAATGATTATTGAATTTATAATGGTTATTGTTAAACATTTACGAATGGATGACTGAGATAATGGTTATTGGTATATTGAATACTATTTCATGGTCAAGAATGGCTAATTAATTTATAAAGGACATAAGGATAATACTATTTTTGAGTAATTGTAAAGGATTGATTAAGTTAATGGTTGACTAAATTATTGAAATATATACTTGAATAGCTGATTTTAGTGACCAGTTAGCTATTAATGATGGTTATGACCACAATAGTTGATTAATGATGGTTTATATGAGTTATGAATGATGGTTGACTAATAAAGGGTTGGTCAAAAATGGTTGACTAATACAGGGTTGATTCATAGGAGTTGATCAATCAACCCCGAAATCAACCATTATTAGTCAACTAGTCAGAACCATCATTCTCGACCATGAATCATTTTTAAGTGTCAAACATGGATCAGTCATAACATGTCATAAGCATTCATATTCATTGTTTACCATTATAACCATCCATCATAACCATGATTTTTCAACTAATTCTGGTTAACAACCACTATTGATCACCTATTGATATGGACTCTGGTCATAACGGTTGTCACAACCATCATTCATCACCATCATGACCCACCATTATTCATTATTAATCAGGATAACCAGAACCATTGTAACTTAACCCACCATTATTAATCACGGATTATTCTGGTCATAACCATTATTATCACCACAATGAATCACCATTATTATAGCACTATTGTTCTACCACTATTAATAGCCATTTTATCAGGGTCATAACCACCACTATAAATCACCCACTCCAACCATCATTCCCCACGCATCAGTGCCTTGAGGTGGTGCACGCCACCCACCGAGCAGACGACGATCTCCCAACACCTGCGGAGGGTGCGCCCGCGGCGCCCGCGGCGCCCGCGGCGCCCGCGGCGCCCGCGGCCCTGCTGGAGCCGGAGCTTCTGCCAGTTGCGGACGCTGAGCATGGAAAAAGTTGGGAAATGGTGGGAACGATCAGTTCGGCTGGTTGAAAAATGAGGATTTTGTAGTTGATTTTGAGGGGATTGATTTATAAGGATGATAACTAAGAATGAGTTGGGAAATGCTGGGAATTTTGGACCAAATGTTGGGAAAATGGTGAAAAATGGTGAAACATGTTTATCAAAAGTTGGAAATATGTTGGGAAATGTTGAAACATGTTGGTTGAACAATGGAACACATGCTTTGAACGATGGTTGGAAACAGATCTGTTGGGAACTGCTGAAACATGTTGGTTGAACAATGGAACAAATGCTTTGAACGATGGTTGGAAACAGATATGTTGGGAACTGCTGAAACATGTTGGTTGAACAATGGAACAAATGCTTTGAACGATGGTTGGAAACAGATATGTTGGGAACTGCTGAAACATGTTGGTTGAACAATGGAACAAATGCTTTGAACGATGGTTGGAAACAGATATGTTGGGAACTGCTGAAACATGTTGGTTGAACAATGAAACAAATGCTTTGGACGATGGTTGGAAACAGATATGTTGGGAAATGTTGAAAAATGTTGGTTGGAAAATGAACATGTACAGGGGGTTACAGGGGAGTAGAAAGGTTATTAAAGGATGATAGCCAACAATTTACCAGCGAAACAAGTCTATGGTGGTTTCTATTTAGGGGTCCCTTCTTTTGAGAAACGCCCAAATGGTTGGAAAAATGGTTGGAAAAAGATACTCCACTTAGTTGCGGTCATATATTTTGTTTTGCAACTAAGTTGATATTTGAACCAACTAAGGGGTTCACATATGTTAGTGATATTTTTTTTGCGGGTTTGTTTTGTTTTGCTGCTCTTAGTTGGTGTTTTTGTTGGTTTATTTGGATCATGCCATGGGGATTTGCTGAGGCAAAGTTCCTTGAATTCTTGGGAAATCGTGGCAGATCGTTGGCAGTTTTAGTGGTTGTTGATCCGCAACACTACGGGATGGACATCCCTCAGTCAAGACGGATTGTGAGAACCACTGAAGCAACCCATGCCCACTGGAAGGTGAACCTTCGCAAGTGATAGACACGAAAACTCATTCAGTTCCATGGAAAAACGCGCTGAACGTATAGAAGTAGGTCATGGGTCCCACTATGGAGGATCAGCCGATCCCTGCATTCCATGGAAGTTCACTAGCGCGGGCTGTTGATCTCAGGAATGGTCACCATGGCATCAGCTGCTGAGGGTAGCCCTAAAGCTTCGTCAATCAGTACTGGTTCTGCTAGTGGTAGGGGACCAGCGAAGGAAACCGTGCCATCAACTAGGAGAACCGATGCAACTTCAAAGTTGTACAACCAGACATGTAACCAGTCGGTTGTACAACTCGGTGGTCGGTGTTTGCGCCAGCCACACCAGTAGGAGCCACTGGGCGGTTCAGTTCCACTCCAAGCATCACGCGATGCCAAGGAAGCGAAGCTGCAAGCGATGCAGCGATTGGAAGTGGATGACGAGCTTCTGCGAGGCATCTCGTTGAGGATCGGCTTCTGCGCTGAGTGGTGCCCTTTCTTGGGCCCTGGAAGGGTGGAGAATCGGCCAAAGGTCGATCAATGGTGATTGGTGGCCATGTTGTTAGTATCACTGTTTGGTATAACTATTTTTATCCTCATTATTATTACTATTATTACTATTATTACTATTATTACTATTATTACTATCATCATCATCATCATCATCATCATCATCATCATCATCATCATCATCATCATCATCATCATCATCATCATCATCACTATAAACTATTATTATTACTACATTATTACTACTATCATTTTCATGATTATCATTATTGTTTGTTAAGCTCCATGATTCGTTTTGTCTCACACCGTCCGGATGTCGTTTGTTCCGCGTCTCAGGAGCTCCCTGCAGGGCTGTGGAAGTCTGTGGCTCACCTCGCCCCTGGACATGTCCCAAGATGCTGAGCGGCACCGGGGCCTTGCGGGGCGCGGGGTGGCAGGGGTGGTGGGTGACAGGGGGATCCGTACCTTTAAAGGGGGAGGGTGATACCCTAAGGAGCTACCAGGAGTGGTGGAAGATGGTGCGCCTTCGGAAGGCTTAGCAGCGAAGATGGGAGGATTCACAGTGGTTGAGAATGGATAATGGTTCGAAACGGCTGCTTAATCAACCAACAGATAAGCTAATTGATTGATTCATGGAGGTCCAAAAGAGTCTCAAATTGTTGTCTTAATTATGGTTTAACTACTAACTAACTGTTGTTTAATTATGGTTTAAATCTTAGTTGTTCATAGTTGGTCTAAACCAGTCTCTAACACAACTAGAATCTCTACGAGCATATCTTTATAATATTCTTGAATCAAATACTGGCTAACCAGAGATTATCATGGCAAAAAACTTGTGGTTCATGATGGTTCATGTGAGAACGTGCGGCAGATCATGGTTGAGAATGGCGAATCCAAGATCACTTGATTCGGGAAGAACAGGGAAAGCCTACCATTAACATCTTACTTCGTACGCTGAGATTTCCGTGCAGACAAGAGATACCTACACCATTATCTCCCAGCGGCTTCGGATACCTCTAGTCAAAGGATTACCACACATCCACACTGTTGCTTAATGCTGGTTTGTTTCCACCGCGACGACTGTCAATCATTAGCTATCAATCCTAGTTGTGAATGGCTGTGAATGACTATCAATCATTCAACCATTAATAAGTATTTAAGTATTCCTACCATCGTATTGGGGATTCCAAACCAGTTCAGCAGCAAAATCTCGGTTTAGGATCCTGTTATGAGCACTTTCGATGGCGCTTATGTTGAGGATGGGATGTAGCAACAGATGGCGGGGGCTGGGTCATTCCCAAGCGTGACAACAAAGTCATGATTTTTGCGCGAGGAACATTGTAACCGATCGTAAGCCACCCTTAAACGTTCGTGATCACATATAAGCCTGATACCATAAACCATCGTTGAGCAAATATAATCTACGGGAATGTAGTCAGTGATTGGTAACCGACCAGCACTTCCATGTGTTGCACCATGCACTCTTCTGATGAGTAAGCTAGATTACAACACAAGTGGAGTTTGGTGTAGTATGGTTGTGATTCACTGTGGCTATGGTTTATTCACAATGATTATAACTATACGATTAGTTATCCATGACTATCTGTTACTTTTATCTTTGATAGCCTTGTTATTTTAGTTCCAAGCATTGTTATTTTAGTTCCAAGCATTGTTATTTTAGTTCCAAGCATTTACCAAGCAGCATCCACCACAAATTGCCTGAGCTCGACGGACTCTGAGGACCAGAGACAGTCCTTGTGGGATAAGTCCGTGAAGGTTCCTGGCATCGATATCTTCTTGTCGCATACGTGGATGGCGCATGGCAGATGGAAGGTGCTGTCCCTGACCTTTCAATCTGGCTGGTCCTTTGCGTTGCTATGTCGCTTGGAAAGAGCAGATCTGCAGTTTGAGATTGGCAGACCTTCACTTCTTGTTTTTAGTGGTTATGAATACTATGTATTACTAATGTTGGTTTCTGATTAGTGTAACCCCTCCTAAAGTAATGAAAATAGATGAAACCAACAGGTAGATACTAATCAGAAACCAACATTAATGGCTTGGGATTGGCAGAGGATTGTTGAGACATGTTGAGACAGATAAATATCTTGAGTCTATAGGTGTTTGTTTGGCTTTCGCTTGAAGAGTGCAAAACATTTCCACCCTTAGTTATACGCATCCTTTTTGATACACCCAATTAAGGACAGCAGTTGTCAGGTGAATGTTGGAATCTCGTCGCGTTGGACCTGTGATCATTGGAAACCATATTCATATGGGTATGGGTCAAAATCCTGTACCCCTGGTTCCCCCATCATTAACCATTGTTTTCACTATTATTGTTGGTGAATATCCCAACAAAATTGGTTGGTTGTTATTGACTATCCTAAAAGCATAGCAACCAACAATCTGCATAAATTATAGCGACGTCACGCGACGTCACCGGAAATTCGACCTAAATTTTCGAAATAAGGATTTTGATAATGGTCATTGGTTTTCTCCACAAGTCAAGGCAGTAGAAGAGAGAAGAGTAGTTCAAGTGTTTCAGTAGCCTCTTTTGCACCTTCGAAGCAGAACCTCCTTAGCTCAGTGGTTAGCGCGATGGTCCAAAGATCCACAGGATTATAAGATCAAGTCCCACAGGGGGACGGTATTATTACCACCACAATTTCGCGGTTGGTTCGGTTCGAGCGGTTCGAGTCGATCCACGGGCACCCTGGATATTTATCAAATTCAAGACGTTCATTTTGAGGTTTTTGGGGTCTGAAAACTCCGTTTTGGACGTCTTGAACAACCGTGGTGGGCTCGAACCCTCCCAGGGCCTAATTCTCTTAAGACGCTCATCTTGAGCTTTTCGGAGCCCAAAAAATTGAAAATGAAGAGGAAAAAAACAGGGTCCCTTCCTCACAGCAGGCTGATGTCAGCTAGGTCCCTTATTCTTTGTCCGCAAGGCCAAACATAGCCTGTTCCCAATGATGCTGGCCACGACGGTCATTGTGATTGTCCTACCGCAGCACAAGTAGGGAATTGTTCTCGAGACGTTCAATTTGCGTTCTTAAGACCCAACTTGAGAAAACAGAGATCCAGCCTTCAATGGGTACATCCATGCAGCACGTTGGCATGGGCCGGTGTCGGGAGACTAAGAGGGCGACGTCAAAATAATTTCGTTAATTCTGCGACCTAGCCCTTATTTCAGTTTCGAATTAGTAAATTCGACCCAACGACCTACGAATTATTAGAATTTACCCAGAACAATCACCGACCATTTCAATACTGTACTCGTAGCTCTTCCAAGGTTGGGCTACTGCTGTGGCACTGGTCTTCCTCCTAAGTGAATTGGAGGCATTGCCGGTGATCGCCTACATTCCGGTCCAGGTGTGGGCGGTGCCAGCTACCCCGGGCTCAAGGTGCGTTGGAGGTATATAATTTGATGCTTGAGACTGGTTTAGGTTGGTTGTTCTTGGTCGTTGATAGTGGTTGATGGTCGTTGGTGGTCGTTGCTGGTCGTTGGTGGTCAATCATGGTCGTTGGTGGTCGTTGATGATCGTTCTTTGTTCGGGTTGTTGTTGGTTAGGTTGTTGCTTGTTGTTGGTTCGGTTGTTGTTGGTTGTTGTAACCTACCTTTGTCGGATGTTGGCCACCGTCGCATCCTCAACAAGCCACTCGTGTCAGTCTCAGGTGGTGAACTTCAAGGCATCCTGCCCGTTGTCGCCCTGGGTGCTGCTCTTCAGCATGTTGGGTTTCTTCGTGGGTCTCGTCGTCTCGCCCTATGTGCCTGTCCGTCGCCAGATGTGCTTCCTGGACCTGGTGAGCATCAACCAGTGCGATCAGAAGCTGATGGAGAGAGGCATGATGGCTACCCAAAGAAGCACCAAGAACCTGTAGGAACTTAGAGATGATGGGTGATACTGGTAGGAACTTATAGATGGTTAGGTGATGTAAGCCGCTGGTGGTGATAGGTGGTTAGGAACCCCTAGAACTTGCCACGTGTCAATTTGATTTTTTTAAAACCAGACATATGTCACACCAAGGTATCGTCAAGAGAAGGCAACACCAAGTCACCAAAAAGACTTCTCCAACCGACCAGCGGTTTGCCATGATTTTCGCTATGTGATGATCGACGTTTGGGATAGGAGTGGTGACCAATGATCTGCTGCAAGGCGTCTACGGCCTTGGAGGTTTCTTATCAAAGTCGAAGCAGCTGCGAGTACTTTGGAGTCCCCAATATTTGTCGCGGCTGTGGTGTGTGTGCCTTGCCGATCGGATCGCTGGGTCAGATCTGGGCCAAGCATCACTGGTGGATGGAGAAATCTGCAGGAAATCATACTTGTAAACCATGGATTGTTGGGGCTCCTGTAGATTTTCACATCGCTCCAGTGATAGAAAGCTCAACATGACTTTTGCATTGCCATGTTGTTGTTGCTGTTGACAGCTGAGTTGTTTAATGATGCTCGCTCTAGCTCATCGCCGTGATATCACGCATTCGATACGATCATGAGCTAAGTCATGGCTAACCACTGTGATATTTCCACACTTTGCATGATACAGTTGAAATGATAATAACATTTGCGACAAAATGGTCATGTAGCTTATCATGATTGATACTATATATTATATAAATGTTCCTATAGACAAGAGCAGAGACATCGGTCATTTTCCTACAATCATCATGATAGTATTAAAATCAGTATATATTCTACGGCCATCATGAAGGTTCTCATCATATGGGGGGTTCTCAAAATAGAGGACCACCCAAATCATCCAAATATCATCCATTCTTGTTGAGAAACCATTCATTTTTTGGGTACTTTGAGAAACACCCATATGGCTGTGGGTCCGTTCACCCTGTACCCCTGGTTCCCCATCATTCACCAGGCTGTTTTCCTTTCTATTAGCCGGTTATTGTCCCTCCATTTTCAATGGTGAACTGCTTGACCCAACTCGCCATATAGGTAACAGCTGCAGGGCCGCCTCAGCTCACCAGTGAGGGCCAAAACACTGCCAGCCATGGTGAAGCATGGGTACTGAGGTACTTCGTGTGGTGAGTGATGACTATTAGTGGTGGTTGTGGAGGTGGTTAATGATGGTTGATGATGGTTAATGATGCTTGATAGATGGTCAATGGTGCTTCATTCTTGTTGATTGATGTCATTGATTAATCATTTTTGGTACTGATGATCAGTGATATGGCCAGTGATGCTTGGTATATCATGGTTCATCTCAGCTATTCGTTGATCGGATGGATTCAGTGTTCAACAACGATAAGCCATGATCAACCTGAGATTCATGCTCGATAGGCATGAATTTGATGATGATTACACTCTGTTAAGCTAATCTGGTGGTTTCTCAAAATAAGGGTACCCCTGATCATCCTCCAATAGTTATTTATAGCAGTAAAACAACCAGTTTTTGGGGTTCCCTAGTTTGACAAACCTTCATCTGGCATGTGGAAAATCCCTTTGGACTGCCAGAGGGTCATCCCTGGCACTTGATCAAACGTGTTGGGAACCGCTTCTCCAAGGTTCGAACTGGCTGCGTATCGCAAGGCCAACCCCGATGGCAAAATCGTGCTGGCGCCACTTTACATCGAAGCAACTGTGAGCTCCGTGATGCTTGGGACCTACACAGTCCTTTTCATGTTCTGGCTCTCTCAAGCCGTGAATGTGACTGGGACTGGTGCAAACGCTACGAACTTAGGCGAGCCTATGGGATAGTGGTTCCAACCAATCGGCTTACCAACCATCACCACTCACGAGTGACTTCTCAACCATCAGCTTCAAGCACTTGTCAAACATCAGCAGCCACTTAAGAAACCATCCTTGGCATCAACCACTCTTCAACTATCTTCAGCATCCATCCATCCTCAGTAAGCATTCCCAACCACTAAGCACCATTCTCAGCCACCAGCAGCTCCACCAGCCATCACCAGGCACGCCCCCCTTCCCAAGCACCTTCCCAGGGACGCCACTTCCCCGAGCTCCCCAGGTCTCTTTGTCGGTGACCTACGTGGGTTACATCCTGTCGCTGCTCCCGGCGTACGTGGCCTTCCACGCCCTGCGGCTCTTCACCCGGCAGAAGCAGCAGCTGGTGACCGAGCTGGCGACCTTCGACGTGGACCAAGCGCAGTGTCGCAGCGACTTCGCGGCTGGGCCAAGGGATGGACCACGGTTGGGGTCAACGTGTGGTGAACAGCAATGGTTTGTCGGATCAACATGGTGGGGTCATGGTTGACCATTGGAAGCTGCTTAACACCGAGACACTTTGTGGTGGTGAAGTGGTGAGTCTTAATGGTTAGTTGATGGTGAAGTAACAAGTGTAAGAAAAGTGGTGGAGAATGGTGCATTTTTGGGTGCTTAAGCACTGCTTAGTTGATGGTTGATTGGCGATGATTAGTCACTCTATGGGGATGCTTCGGTGAAACCGCGAGTGGTCGATCAATAGCGATGGGCTGGATTGTTGACCATTAAGTGAATCAGTGATTGATGAATGCTTAATCAAATGTTGATGATGGGTTAGGTGATTGGTGAGTGGAACCAACGAATTGATGGTCAACTAGCGATGGAGAATGGTCAGTTAGTGGTTCACAAAGATAAATCTCAGCCATCCTCCGCCCTTCCCCACCCATCCTCCGGTCCCCATCCGTCCTTGGTTCCCTTAAGGTGTACCTCAGTCCCTTGGGTTCACCCCACGGGGGAACCCCGCAAGGACCGGGACTTCATTTTCCAGGGCATCACCGCGTGGTACGGCAGCCGGAGCTGCTTCAACGACTACGTCCGAGGACCGCTTCGACCGCTCTCCAGGAATCAGGTGCCGGTGCCAAGCGCGGGTGACGGGTGGGGTGGGATGGGTTGTTTGGTGATGGATGGACCAGTGACTGGTGACTGGTGGATGATATGTGGATCCATGATGCATGTGATCTGGTAATATTTGGTATATGTTTAATGGACGGATATCAAATGCTGCAGGCTTTTTATCTACCAACTGGCACTGATGATCAATGAGAAATACATGTGAATACTTGAGAATGCTCATATGTTGTACAGTACAGCCACATCCACACATACCCATTGCTGGATGATCATGTCTTAAATCTGTCGTTATTGACCACTGTCGATCAGCATTTTCAGCAACCAGGTTGTAACCAACCTGATGAACGCAACCAGGCAATTTGGGCGAACGGCTGTATTTGATGATGGTTGGTGAATGGTCATGATGGAGCTGAATGCCATGCCAAGTTTGTCACAGTACACTGTAATCAGCCAAACCTTTTTTTTACCATCCAGGCAATCGTATGCATTCCTATACAGGTGATGGCTTCTACTATCGCTTTTTCACCCGGACATCTCCAGGACTCTCTCCAGATAGGAAAGGTACAAGAACTAGAGGCAACAACTACACCACAACAACCAACACATGATCCATAGCCATATTCACCATCAGCTAAGCTATTCACTAACCTATGCGTCAGTCAATTGATGATTAATTAACCATTATCAGTTGAATCCGTTGATTCAAGAATCAATCATTTAATGATTAGCCCTTAATCAAGTGATAACGGTTAACCACTAATCAGCCATTACCAGTTGATTGATGGATTAACCCTTCGTCAAGCATGAATCATCCAAAGCCAACCATTCATCAACCTTCGTACATGGAAGCCGCAGCAGGTGCCAGCGATGTATTGGTGTCTCCTGGTGACACCGACGATCAGCTCGGGCTTGGAATTCTTCGTGGCGATTTGGAAAGGCGGTGGGACCCGCACTGCGCTGCTCTCGCACTTCATCGGTGTCTTTGGTGGAATTTTTAGCCTTGAACTTTTGTAGATGGGGAATGGAATGGTTATAGGGATTATAGGGATTATAGGGATTACAGTCTATAGTCATAGGGGATAATCCACTTTTGGCATTTTTACGGTCCCTTTTGGCATTTTTCACTTGACTTTCTTTGAGTCTTAGTTTAGCGTCAAGAATTTTTGTAGATGGCGGGAGGATTGGTGTTGTTGCTAATGATTTTTCTATTTTGACCCGTTTGAACTGGGTTGTTGTAGTTGTTGTTGTTGTTGTTGTTGTTGTTGTTGTTGTTGTTGTTGTTGTTGTTGTTGCTGTTGTCGTCGCTGCTGCTGTTGTGACTACACTAGCTCCATCAAACACAACAAATTCTGTCCAAACCCATGGATTTTCCCGTGCACAACGAGCATTTTCGGACCATTTGGAGGTTCCCCAGCGGTTCCCCAGCGGTTCCCTGGGGTTCCACCGCCGGTAGCGCTGCCAGGGGTGGTCCTTGGTGCGCAGCTGTGTTGGTTCCTGGTCTCGTTGAAGGTGGGCTTCGCGCTGTGCTACCGCTTCGCTTGGCAGAGTCGTTGGGATCTGCTGAAGACGCTGCTGATTTTCCTGGTGCCACTGGGCTGCTGCTGGTGGGACCTGGTGGTGCCGGGTGGTGGCGGGTGGGACCAGGGGGGGGGGGAGAGGGATCCTAGAAAATGATAGGTGGTGCTGTCAGGTGAGGTTTGATCAGATTTGGGGACACCATCAGTAAGAATGGGAGATCAAATCTTGGGAGATTCGGTTTCGATGATCTTTTGGGGAAGGATCAATGAATTAGTGGGGATGATGGGAGATTTTGATATTGACAGACCACCCACATTTGGAAGGAACTCCATCAAAATATTCACGGTAAAACTACTGGACAATGATTATCATGGATCTCACACTACTCCAATTTATGGGTAACCCCATGTATGACCGCTTTTCGAGCTAGCAATGCAGCACGGTGGGTTGGGAAATCATCCTAGTGAGCCGGAAAGTAAGCTGCTTGTGTGTCAAAGACGCCCGTCCTCCCAACTTAAGCAAGGTGTAGGACGCCTGCTTCACCCACCACCGGGGTTGTTCCTTAGCCAACCATGGCTGTCCAACAGGACCCTGGTCCAGCCACTGCCTCCCACGTTCGCCCGCTGCCTCCGAGGTTCGTGTTCTGCGTGGTCTTTGGCACCGCTTTGGCCACCGTGGCGTACACGTCGAGCCTCGAAGCCTCCGTGGGTTTCACCTCTGGAGCTCTGCTGTTGGCCCTCGTGGCCTTTCAGTGGTGACGCATCGCGGCCGTGGCCGCGCCGGATCCATAGGGCCGTGGCAGGTCACCAGCAGCTCCATGGCTGACCATTCAAACTGGTGGAGCTGAGGAACAAAGTTTTCCCGGCAGCCGACCGTCACCAACCCCCCATTGTTTTGAAGCTACTGCTATGTGCTTCCACAAAGGCGATGTACTTATTCAATCTTATACGTAGATAAGACACAGACAAATTGGGCCTATATCCTGTAGTTTCCGCAGATTTCTGCGTGGTTGTTGATGAAATCCTTGCACAGTGCAGTGGTGTGGCGCTGACTCTCTCTGCTTAAAGCAGACGGTGCGAGTCCGATTGCGCAGCCGCAGAACGGTCGGAGAAAAAGATCTGGTGATCCGCAAAAACAAGGAATGTTCGCAGCGACCCAACAGCTACAGGGATGCAACCAGCCATAATTTAGGGTATGGCTGGATGACTACATCAATATGTGCATCAGTTGTGTTCCCTCAGCCATCCGAAGTAATGGGAGATCCATGCATTAATAAAGTCCCCAGTTCTTTGATGGTAAATAGCACCGCATTTATCGCAGGATGGGTGGTGGTTTACTAGTATGGATCTACTATGAGCATTTTCGGAAAAGACAAGAATAAATCACTTCAGGGTAGCACTATGGATAGTTCACCATAGTTGATGGCCACTGAACGCTCGATTGTGGTCAGCCAATGTTCATGGTCAATCATTTGTGACTCGTGGTTGATGACTGGCAATGGTTGATGAGGTGATGGTGGTTGCTGAGGATTGATGGTGGTTGCTGAGGATTGATAAAAATGGTTGCTGATTATGATGAATGATGATCATTGATGTTTAATTAGTCATGCTCATGATGTTTGCTGCTGATTACCACTGATGTTTAGTCATGCCTCATGACGCTTGCTGCTTGTTCAATGATGCTTCAAAACATCGACCTTTGATTCCTTGTCAAGGACTGCGTTCACAAGTGACTTGATGATATTTGTTTGATGAGCCAACCATTTTGAGATATCGTTGTTTATGTATACAAGCAGATGTGAGCTTCAGCTGATGACCAACATCTTTCTTCCCAGAGGTTGGCTACGGCTGCATCAGAGTCAACAAGGGGATGAGGTGTTCGAACAGCAAGATTACCCAAAGCTGTCGTTTCTTCTATGTTGCACATTTGGGTGACTGAATACCCAAGATTGAATATTCAATGATATTCCTACATTTCTCGGGGTCCTTGACTACTCATGTTTCCATGATATTTCTTGAAGACATGGGTGGGTCAGTGTGTCCTTGACATCTCAAATCAGAGTGTCACACCGCCAAAATCTTCTCTGCTTGGGTCAACACCTCCCCCCACGCCACAGCGTCTCTGGTTGCTGATTTTACTGTATTTGTTAAAATATGTTCCTTACTATTAACACATGATGGGTTGGTGGTGGCAAACATTTTTATTTTCCCCAATACTTGGGGATAATTGGTTTGTTGACTAACATTTGGCATAGGGGTTGAAGCCACCAACCAGTTGGTTGGTTGACTCATATTTTTCTTGGGGTGGCTCAAGCACTAAGCACCAAGCAGTTCTCATTGCAACGCCAGGCCCAAAAAGAGCTTCATATGTTCATGTGCAGCGGCTGTGGCTACACCCTCTTTCCAGCAAGGTGGGAGCTTCACAGAGCCGATGAGGGTGATGGTTGGTTGGTGGCTGATGACCAATGTGCACCTACCACCATAGGGGTGCAATCAGCCTGTAGATCATGATGGTGATGATGATGATGATGATGATGATGATGATGATGACCATCGGATGAGATCGATCAATTTGTAAAGAAGATCACAGAAGCATATGCGTGTGATGGCTCATAAGAAGGAACGAACAACCTTGATGCCGACTATGACAGTACCAACTCCACTCATCATGATGATCAATTCTGGGGTCAACAGCTGCCCTCCCCAGCTCCCGTGGTGAAGTGTCCGTAGTGTTCAGACGTGGCTGCCTCATGGTTCGCCGCCATGTGCCAGCAGGGTTTTAAAGTTTTTTGTGGATGGGAACGTAGCAATTTGACATCACCTTGAACGAACAATATCAACAAGATGGTCATTTTTACACCCGTTGTTGAATATTATGAATATTATTGTTATTCCATCTGGACATTGTTCTGGCCATGATGAATCATTAGCGTGAACCAATGCCTGGTGACCACCTTTCCCAGCTTTCCCAGTTGGTGCAACCGCGGATGCGCAGGGGGCGCGAGGGCGCCTTTTTTAACGAGAAGTTCAAATGCCCCATGTGTGGTGCAAGCAAAGTGCCCTGGTTCTCGCAAACGCTTCGCCATGGGCGGTTGCATGCCGGTGATGGAATACTGTACGTATCCGTACCCTGAATTCAATGCCTATAGTGATACGCTGTGTTGCTTTAAATTTCACCTCTGTGGTAATATGAGTGGCTCACCGTAAGCCCCACAGACTAGTAAACCACCAACAGCAAAACCTGCCAAGCGTATTAGTACTGTTGGTGACCCATTTGATGATGCTGGTCACAGGTCCTATCGTTACCCTTAATGAACTTCCTCTTCTCAAGTGTGATATTGATACCTGCAAATAGCTGTAGCATGGTGGGGCATCACTGGCACGAACCAGCACAAACGGGGTTATAACTCACACTGATCAACGGACGATACTTGTAGGTGGGCTACACCACCCGGTATGCAGCAGAAGCGATAAGTTGTCGCAGAGAAGCCTTGATGTTTTTGAGGCACCGACATTTGTATCATTTGTAGACAAAGCCATTGTCAGTGTCAATCTGCTCTGTTCAGGGGAGGTTGTCGGCTTGTTTCATTGTATCATGCTTCTGAAACAGCAACATTCCAACTTCTAGTTCATCAGCGAGCTTCAGCAAACAATCAGAATCTTGATGCCAAACGCTTATGTTCTTGCTAAGCTTCAACAGTGAGTTCATCCGCGAACTTCTCCGCCAGGTCCTCCCGTGATCCCCAACTGGGCCTTGCCCAACCGGGGCGTCGCCCCACCGCATCGCAGCACCCCGCGGCGCCCAGGACGAGTTCGTCGACATGAACGATGACGACGACGATGGGAGCCAAGCCGAAGCCGCCAAGGCGGCGCGACAGGCGACAGGCGGGAGCCACCCGCAAGGCTGCGCCATGAAGGTCGGAGGTATGCCATGTGGAGAGGATGCAACAGGTATAGGTTTTTGCCATGAGAAAATGTTGGACAAAGCTTGGAAAATGATGGATGAATGGAAATCATATGGGATGACTGTGGAAAACTTCAAGTTCAAGTATTGCCAAGAAAGAATTGTAGCCAACAACAGCTGAAAGATGTGGCTTCGGGTTCCAAGACCGCCCAGGGTGGAGCAGCGAATACATCCTGAGATGTTCGCGCCAAGACTCCGTGCAGCAGTTGTGCTGGGTACCAGTTGAGAGCAGATGGAAAAAGCTGATCGATCGCAGATGCCAAGCTACGCTGGTGGGTGGATGTTGGTGGTTTATGTATATATATATATATGTATTATACATATTTCAGCAAGCTTTTTTTTCGGGGTACAGTAGGGGATAATGGACAACAAGGACAATAGTTGAAGAACGATACTGGATTTTGGTTTTAGTCATTGTTTATTTTCCAAAGGTATGAACAAATGGTTGGTTGGTTGACTCGCGCATATTTTTCACGGGATGGTGACCCACCACCAGCAAGCAGCCAGTCGATCCTTTCCGTGTCATGAAGCCAAGCCTATGATGTGTACGGGGTGTTGAGGATCAACAATGATAAAATTCAATGCATGCTTATGAGCCAACATGGCTATGGGTCAAGGCTTTAACCAACCAATTTCATGGGGGATATTCACCAACAATTTCACAGGCAAAACCATAGTCAATGATGGGGGAACCAGGGGGACTAAGGGTTTTGCTTATGAACCAACATCATGCTTTGATAGCCAGCAAGAACCGACAATGAAGAGTGATACAATCATACAACAGAAACCAAGATCTAGCGTGCGTGTATTGGACTAAAATCCAACAGTTGGGGTTTAGAACATGTTATAACTTATAACACTCAAATCCCGTTGAACTCAAATCATTTTAGTTTGTCCTACACCGGACTAAGCTGATTTGAGTTCAATGGTTGGCTCCAACGGTAGAGGTGACCAAAATCAGGTTTACCAGTACCCAACCTTAGTGATATTTCCTACCACTGGAAATCGCCCATGGCAATCTCACCAGCGTGCCGTTGTGGCGGCTCACAGCGGGCAAGTTGTGTTGGGAGTTGGGCCTTCCACGACTGCCCCTCGCGACACGATGGCGGATGATTTGGATTTCGATGCGGTGGAGCAGCTTTTGGACAATGCGGAAGCTGGGCAGTGCTGGGCAGTGCTGGGCAGTGCTGGGTGGGTGGGTGGCAACTGCTTGGCATGTTTGAATAGCCTGAGTAATCAGATCAAAAGATCTCCGGTGGCCCAACAGAATTCCGCTGGGTTTCTGGGGGTGCCATGGGCTGCTGTATCTTATGGTGTTTTTTGACAGCACTTGTTGATCTTCTATCTCTATTTGGTTGGTGAGATTGTCTATGTTTGCTCAGGTCATTATGGTTTCCGTAGTTGCTGTTCTTGTGGTGGTCATGATTTCCGTTTTTGTTATTGACCATCAATGAATCATCAATTGATCACCGATTCACTCATCATGACCTTGTTGTTCAAGCAATCAATTGACCACCATTATAACAACAACGAAACAATGAACCATCACTAAGCACCATCAATCAATCCATCATTTTTTCCCATCAACCTGTTGATCATCATTAGCCATCATGATTCCCCTCATTGATGGCTCATTATGGGTCATTAGCCCACCCGTTCACCCACCATTAACTCACTAGCCATCATCATTATTCCCAGCATTTTGTTGATTCTTGGCCATTTTTCTCCATCATTAGCCATTATTAACCGCAATTTCTCAACCATTATTAGCCATCATAAACCATTAACCACCACGAACCACCAGCCACTAACCAACCATCAATGATCCGCCACTGGCACCGCGACCAACGTTGAGCCGAGCCAAGGAACGCGCGGCCAACGCGGACTTTGATGACGAGCGGCGAAAGGATAAGAAGCGACGCTCCAGGACAGGGTGGGCTGTGACAGGCAGATCTCTGGGGGACATGGCTGCACCAGCTCCTGCCAGGGTTTTGCAGGATGAATGATGGCTGATTCTGACTGGTGAATCCCAAGTATCAACAATCCCAAACATCATTCTACTAATCATAACAAGTATCAACAATTCCAAACATCATTCAATCATAAGAATTCATCAACTACCATCATCATTGATTGTAAACGAGTGTCAACTATACTAATCAGAATACTAATCATATATCATGTTAGTGATAATGATACTAATCACTAATGATGCTAAAGGATGGCACTGATCAGCCGCGACCACCTCTTCGTGGCTGCCCCCGGTGACATGTTGCGGGGCGGAAACGGTTCGGTGCGACGCGAGGACCCGGAGCCGCTCCGCGC
>VSDK01024472.1:246072-270330 GCA_009767595.1 Symbiodinium kawagutii
TGGGGAGGGTGAGGGATGGGGGTGGGGTGGGGAGGCTGGAGATGGTGAGTGGAGGTGAGTGGTGGAGGTAAGGTGGGGTGTGGAGATGGTGGGTGGTGGTAGATGGTGGTGGAGGTGGATGGTAGATGGTGGAGGTGGATGTGGTGGGCATCTTGGGGGATGAGAGATGGTTGATGTTTCTTGTTGATGCTTCAGGCTGCGACCAACTTCTCACAATTTGCATGTGCATTTGTTGGTAGTCGTTCAGTCCACATGTCTGTTTGACCCGGCACCTCTCATGAGCAATTTTCTTGGGTAGACAACAGTTTCCATTCGTGGGTCCGGCATGTTTCGAACAGTGCACCGAAGCACTGGCAGATCTTTCCACCAATCATCGCCACAACGGGTTGATCAAATTGTTTGGCCAATCTCTGCGTGCCAAAACAGTTGGTTGTTGATGAATGACTGGTTAAGAAGCGCTTATCAAACTGCTTCATGATAATTAATGGTGAAGCCTGGTTGACGGTGGTTAATCATAAGGTAAGCAAGAAGCATCGTGGTGACAATTCCTCTAACTCACAGCAATGACACAAGATTCAACAACAATGGAAAAGTCGATGTGTAAGAAATCGTTGGTTAGTTCAGCATATGTCAGTCGAGTACCTTGCTCTCATGATTGATGGTGTTATTCATCGGTGCCCAAAATAACCATCAAAAACGTAGAAACATGGACACAATAATGGGCATGCATCATCAAGCATCAAGAAAACCAAACATCATGGTTACCCACAAAATGTCATCAAACCAGTAAAATCATCATTAACCATCACTGACCAGAATCAATCGTCATTCACCGTTATCGACTCAAGTGATTGACCACCATTAGCCATCATGAACCATCATTACCTCAAGAATACCATGGTACTGCCGTTGGTGCTTCAATTGGTCTTCAGGAGAAACGACGACAAGAGGAGGAAGAGGCGGGGAGAATCCGCAAGGTACCAGGAGTCACCACCCGTGAGTCGTGATGATTGTTGCACGCAAAAAATTATGTACTGATGGCTAATGATGGGTTAATGATGGCTATTTGTGTGACCACCAGGCAAAAAGGTGTGTGTGTGTACATATATTTACGATGATGTTTGACCACCGTTGATTATCGAGGTCAAGAACAAACAAATGCCAACTTCATGCGTGATTCCTCAGACATTCGGGGGCCCATAGCTTTTGTTTAGATTCGGTCAGGAGGGGTGAATGCAATTTTCAAGTACGTGGGTGGATGGCGATTCCTGGTGAAACTGATGCCCATGCAAAGGCTAACATTGGTACAATGATAGCTGATTAAGCACGGAACAATGATACACTATCCAGCACTATGAGTCATTGTTCACCAGTACCAAAAAATCAACTATTACGCGATATAGCCGTTGCTAGACGTACCAAATCATTCTTAATCCCTCGCTCTTCGCCATTGCTAGATAGCCAATGATTAACCAATCAACCAACATCATCGCGTCAGCCAACATCAACCATCAATCACCATCGTTAACAATCGTTGGTCATCATTCGCCATTCTTAGCCATCATTAATCATCATTAGCTATCAATTAGTCAGTATTTAACCAGTATCATCTATCAGAATTAATGATTCACCAACCATCATTACCCAACCTTCTTAACCGTTTTTGGCCATGCCGGCGTTGCCTGTTGCAGGAACGTCGCCGACAAATTGAGGATGCCACGCGTGGTGATCGTACAGCCACTGGGTGTAGCAGTTGCAGCGTCAAGGATGGGTGACTAATGAGCTGGTTAACAATGGTGGTTATCTCTAGGTAAAATTGTAAATGGCGGTATAATGTAGGTTGATGGCTAATGATGGTTAATCATGGTTGATTAGCTGCTTAACTAGTGGTTCCTAGATGTTACTAGTAGTTAGGAAGCTGGTTGATAAGCTGGTTGAGACGCTGGTTGAGTAGCTGGTTGTTTAGCTGGTGAAATTGGCTGGTGAAACTTGCTGGTTGAGAGATACTTCTAGTTGATTTGCTGGTGTAATGGAAGCTGGTTGATTAGCAGCTGGTTGAGGATTGTTCCTAGAAGCCTTGGTCATGCAGGGGGGAAGAGATCAATCTGCTTGTTTTCATGATGACCATTGATGCTTAGCAAACAAAATCAGTGTATGGAAGAGATAGCATTATCATAATCAATAGTAATCATAATAAGCAATAGTCATATGTGGCATGACTATGATTAATGGTGTTAACATGATAACGCAAATAAATTTGGAATGCAAACACCAGTCGCCAGCCACAGTTAATGTATGAAGCCATTTACAACGATGACCAGGTTATGATTCTTGATTGCTTGTAACAGTAGATTGACAGATTGAAAGATTGACAGATTGACAGCTTATTATTATTGTAGGTATTAATCACAGATCTTTCAAGATCCAGTTCGTAGATACTACCAGATTTATATGCAGAGGCTTTTGACGTCAGTTAAAGCCACCGCATTTTGTTCGAATACCCCTCCTTTCACCCTACACAAAAATTGGGAATGTCCATACAAAGGGCGTACCTTGAGTCTGTACATTGTTTTCCTTGACGAAAAGCAGCATTTGGGATCGCTGGATATGCACTCCATCCAGATACCCCGCCAGTGTTGCTGTCGGTTGTTGACTGCTACATTTAACCATTCACAATCAGCATGAACCATTATAGACCTTCTTCACCGCTACGGTTGGTTGTTATCAAGCATCATTAGTGATTGGCTCACTAAGAATGGTGGCAAAGCATCTAGTTGGATCTACTGTAGTAGGTTGTTATCAACCAGTATATGCAGTTGATTGCTGTCAACGATCAAAAACCCATGATTGATCATCAATGATCAACCATGACCGTGATTGATCATCAATGATCAACCATGAGAAACCGCGTTTGATCATCAATGATCAACCATGAGAAACCGTGATGATCACTATAGACCATATACAGCAACTGGATGTTCGGGTCAAATCGCGATAAGAATCACTGCCTAAATGAATGATATGGGTGTTTCTCAAAATAGGGGACCCCCCACATCATCCATTTATAATCAGTTTTCAGCGATAAACCAACAATAACAATTTTTGAGTTCCATATTTTAAGAAACCACCATATTGCCCTTATTTACCACTCATTCTTGTCTGGATAAAACCATCCCTGCGCTCAGGTGATGATTGTGTGCTTGCACCACAAGGCATCTGCCACCGTACGATGAGTTGTTGTCTTTGTATCATGGCATGGCTTGGTGTTCCTTGGGTCGTGTTCCTTGGAATGACGCTTATGAACCAACCAATAATGGTGGATAATAGGAGGATAATAACCAACCATACTAGGGGGATAATAACTAATAATGGTGGTTAATAACCAACAATCATAGGGAAAACAATGGTTGATAGTAGATGCTGGTATGAACAAAGAGCTTTTGGTTTCGTTTCGCGTTACATCAATTGTCTCATGTAACGGTGAGGTGTTCTTTGGGGGGAGTACTGTCAGGGTTTTTGCTTATGTTCCTTGACAACACGTTGATTGTCACATCATGGTGTTGTTTAATGATTCTTAACAATCGTGATGGTTGTGAACTATCCTTCATGATGTTTGACCATGATTGATTATCATTACCATCATGAAGATGAAACAATGGTGATGAACCGCCGGGTATTGGAAACCGCATTCTGGGAAATACCAATCATTATTGTCTAACTTCCCATCACTATGCAAAACATTTGAAATCCCATCATTTAATACCAAGTATTATCATTTGAAATCCCATCATTGGTATTTCCCCGCGATTTTTAACAATGAATTTTTTGGTCTCACGGTAAACATTGTTCAAACATATTGGGATAATACCAATATTATTAATGCCAATATTACTTCCCCGGGAAACATTCCCATCATTACGGGAAACAACACATTCTCAGCCTCCAGGGTGATGGATGCGAAGCAAATTGATTCCAGGCCGATGAGCGAGATGTCTACGAGTTCTTCTCGAAGAACGCCGGCAAGGCCGTTGATGAAATCCACTGATGGCTTACATGGCCTTAAGTTGGTAGTTTCTGAATTAACCAACCAATTTCATAGCTGGTTTAGCTGGTGAATAAGTTGGGAAATGATAACTAACAAGTTTAGGGGATATTACCAACTATATGGCTATGGGTCAAGCAGTCACCCAACAATAATGGGGATGATAAGCAACAATAATAGTGGGAAAACCATGGTCAATGATAGGGGAAGCACGGGTACAGGGTTTTGACCCACTAGCCAATTCACCAGCTTCTCAAGCATCAAGGTGATCATCAATGCTAATAATAGGTAGATAATGGGGATTACTAGGAATAACAGTGGTTAATGATAGGGATCAATAGGGGATAATCACCAACAATAATGGGACTGACTAACCAGCTGTTATATTCTTTCCATGGCAACGGATATTTTCGCAGATTCGTGGATTTGAAAACACGGATGCTTGGATGGAATCTATGAAATCTATGATCATTATCGCTAGTTTGACTATGACCTATGATGAATTATGATTCATGGATCCGTTGATCATGGATGGCTATCCATGAACAACGGCTGGTGACACGCGACGGGTGAATAATGGTTCATGATCAAGCTTTATGAACCACAATGGAGTCCGGAGCAGTTTCAGCAACTATCCACTCTTCATTTGCCACTCTCAACGACCCTAGTGCACCAGGGTTTGTCTGACAGTGGCAACCACCAACCACCAGCCGATTCCCGAATCTTGGAAGTTCCTGTGGCCATTGAGTTTCCACTTCTCAGCCGATCCCGCCAGTTGCCACAACTCCTCAGCAACGCCATCCTCGCCCTTCAATCACGACCTTTGCACAGGTGCGTGATGTCCAGATTATTCGTGATGCACGTACAGGCGGGGGTGCTGGCAAAGCGGACAGCCATGGGTGCGGGACTACCCAACTGAATGGAGAGTTAATCGCACCCATGGGCCCGGGTCATCTTGGGTGCTAATCATCAACAAGATGACTCATGTTTAATTGATGTCGAGGTAACACTTGGATGTTCGCGAATATTTGGGGGGATACCATGATAATTGGATGTTTAGGACCATTTGGCAGCTTGGTATTGACAGAACACTGGGATACTTTTCAGCCAAGTGCATGTTTTCCAGCAAAAGCACTCCAGTGATCTAAGATCGCAAACGGAAAATCACCATATGGAGAACATGTGGGAACCCCTTAACCATGCAGGTAGCTTGTCCATTGGTTGCCGGGAACCCCCTGACAGTTGCCGTTCCCAACAGCGCTATCCGCTGGGAGGTCGTTCGAAGGGCTTGGCATATGTGGAGTTCTACCTGCAAGAAGCCACACTGAAAGCGCTGGCTCTCAGCGGTCAACCCATCAAGGGTCAGGCGCGCTGCTGCGCTGATGGGAGCGATGCTTGGGATTGGTTGATCCATGGTGGGTCAGGGTGGATCGATGGTAATAGGGTGAAAACTTGATTGTTGATGTTGGCAGTGGTTATTTCCAAAATGATCAGAATTGTTGATTGATCACAAAATGATTGTCACAATGGTGGATCAGAATGGATGATATGCTTACCATTGTTCCATTATCCCCCAACCCCGGGGGACACCCCCAGGACACCCCTCGGGTAGCTGTCGGGCAACCCCCTCCCCGTGTCCCTGCCCTGCTGCCGCTCGCAGGCGGTGCGCGTGCAGCCGTCGCAGGCGGAGAAGAACCGCGCGGCTCAGGCGGCCAAGGCCTCGATTCACTACACGGCGCCCCGCGAGACGCCGCTGCGTCGCTTGGGCGCTGCCTGCCGTGGGCGCTGGGGGATGGGGTCCATGGGTCAACGGCGGCGTTGGATCTGGTGGTTGAGGTGGTTATGTCATGGCTGGCGGTTGGGGTGGTTGAGTATTGATTATGGTGAATGATGATGGTCCTTGGATCTGGTGGGTAAGGTGGTTAAATGACTGATGATGGTGATTATGGTGAAGCTAGTTCATTATGGTTCTGTGAACGAGGTTTAATGGCTACTGTATGGGCCAAGCCATGGCGGGTAACCATTGGGTGCTACCGAAAAAACACCATTTTTCCAGGAAACCATGGGTTTCGGGGGTACCACTATGGCTTGGCACATAGCCATATGATGGACATTGGTGGACTAGTTGATTGATGAACTATGATAGTTTGATTGACTAGTGGTTATTAGTGGTTGGTTGTAGTGAGTGGTGGAGCAATGGCTATACTGGATATCGGCCAGTCTTGTGATCCAGCTTAGTTGCAACACGCTGCAAATCCCATGTGCAAAAACCAGGAGCTCCGGTTTCTGGGGCTGCACCTCCCACCCCCAACCCCCAACCCCTGGCCCTGGGGGTGGCTCTGCTGAGGTCTGTATGTTGGTGGTCTTACGGATTCCTTGGCAAACATTTCGGAGGAAGAGCTGAAGAAGCTCTTCTCTCCTTTCGGCCCCTGGGCAGCAGTGCTGCTTGTGGCGCACCAGTTGGGGGGGGCTGATGATCGAATCCAATGGTTAATGACCTGTGGTGAAACACCAGCTGTGCTGGGTTGATGATTCTGGATCACCTTGGGGGAATGGCGAATTCAATGGTTAATGACCTGTTGGTGGTTGATGATGTGAATGATTGGTGATTGATATCCGCAGTTCTCAACTTTTCGGTACTGAGCTGATGAGTGATGCGTACCTGCTTATGATTCATTGATGGTGATGATGAAAAAGGTTGAATAATCGAGCGACGATGGTTGATAACGTGGCCAGTCACACTGATAATTGGGAATGGTCAATAATAGACGTGATTCTCATTCTGTTATTCATGATGAACCACAGAGTTTATTTATGATGAACTAGTAAGATATAGTAAAATAAATGTTGTTCAGTTCTCATGAATAGTTTGGTACGTGATTTCATGATGAATAATCTAGTCATGGATGGTTCAGAAGCGCCAGTGGTTCAACTTGTGCCTGGTGTGTTTGCGAGTGCATATCTGTTCACGTGATTGGGCATGGGCCAACATGAGCCAACAGTTTCTACTACCACTCTTCTGGCAGAAATGGCCAACGACAGCAGTGTATGGATGGCACCAGATGGGTATCATTCCACCAAAGAAAAGTCTGCAAACATCTAGCTGTTGGTTTGGAGGGAGCGATTTAGAGCCAGGGGTATCTGAGTCGATTTACCAGCAATCCTGGAGAGACCCGTTGGAGATGATCCAGATTGATCATGACCAACCGGTAGAGTTGAGTTCTGCGAACCAATAAGCATTTTTGATGATTGCTTTTAGGACTAGTTATTATTATCATTATTAATTAGATCAATTAACCACCAATCATTATACTAATCATTATGAATCATTGTCACTGTTTGGTCATGATGGTTCCCCATTATCAATCATGGCCAATGATTCTTGGTGTCCATTCCATATCATTGGTCATGATTCGCCATAGGTGGTATGGAAGTTGCTCAAGTCTGACTTTTTTTTGGGAATACACCGTGTCGGGTGTCCCGGGTGATTCTTCATGGTCCTTCATTCTTTGGACAAAAGCATCGGAAAATGAGCCTATAATCATATAGATGACAGGAATCATAAGCCTATTCTAGCATCCCCTACAGTATGCCGCATTATGAACCGTTCTCCCCCATCAAGAACCATCCTTTTCCATGGTCCGAGGCATGTTTCCAGCAGTGACTCACCAGTTTCTAAGAAAAAAATCCCATGCCTTTCCCAAGGGCCGCCGAAAGAATTTCCAGTCAGCAAATCCACCAGCATCAGCGAATGCCATGCACCAAGGTGAGATTGAGTTCATCGACTTGCACCGAGATCCATACACCAACAAGTGCAAGGCACGTCAGCTTCAGTTGACCTTCAGGGCTTGGTTGGTTGGTTGGCTTCCCCAGGGCTACCCAGCTGGGGGGTCCTACAGGGTCGCTTGGTTGGTGCGGCTTGGGTCCACCCTACAGGGAGTTCCCCAGCCCTCCCCAGCCACCGCTGCCGCTCCAGGGCTTCGCCTTTGTGCAGTTCAAGAACGCCTCGGAGGCACGCGAGGCCATGACGGCCATGAACGGCTTCCAACTCGCAGGACGGAGGGGAAGCAGCTGGGAGCTGCCCAGGGCGGCCCCTTTAAAGGAAGGGATGCCATGCGAGTTGGTGGCACAGGTGGGATGAGGTTTGGGTTGAATGGGTTGGTCGGTCATGTTGGTTGATGATTGGTTGTTGGTTGATGATTGGTTCAGTTGTGGTTCATAGTGCTCAATGGTTGGGAAATGCCGATTTATGTATGTCCACTGTAGAGTATTTATGAACATATTTGATGGCAAGAAAGACAAAGAGACATGTGTACATAGCGCTGCGGCAAATGGTAAGGATGTAAGAAAGCCAGATTTTGAGGATCAGTGATAGAGGGACAGCCTCAAGCAGCTGTCTGGGTAATTGCTGGGCTTTGAACCACAGGGAGGATTTTGATCCACAGCCCCTTCAACCTACTGTACCATTTGCGAATACTTTGATCTTTGAGTCTTGTCATTGGAGTACTGCATTGAAGGTATGCCAACCAATGGTATTGAGTTCTTTTTGAAACTAATGATGACTCATGTCATTTGCCAACGGATGAACTACACCGTTGCCCAACCAACGAATTTGCAAGCCAACAAAGTTGGTAACTACCAGCCATCATCAGCCATCAATTTCCAGGAAAGGAGCTGAAGGTGGGTATTGTGCGGGAACCTGGTGCAGCTTGCTGGCGCCCGGTACTACCCCTGATGGTCAGCGACTGCCTTGGGTGCCACTCATGGATTTCTTTAGTTCGCGTTGATGCTTCCTTATCCCCACAGACCAGCAAGTGTAGTCATAGTGGATTACATCAATCAAGTCACCAGCACTTGCATCAGCGAGATCTGTAGCCACATTGTCAAATTGTGCATAACGAGGTCTTGTCCCTTCACTTACCACCACCAGTGCCCAGTTGCCCATGGGCTTTTCTACTTGCCATGAACCATCGATTCACATCCAGTCTCCAGCCATCAACCATCCATCATCCAACCAATTATTGATTTACCATCTTTGACCATCAGAATTCCCATGCTTGTCGGTTGTTCATTGGTTTAATCTTGTTGCTTGCAAACCATCATTTAAACACTTTTGGTGAGTTGACTATTACTCGACCAACAATCTTCTAACCTCCACCCATCACCATAAATGGAAGCATCAACCTCCCTCAATGAACGACTTCCATCATTCTCAATCATGAACCCTTCCATCATCGAAAAATCCACCAACTTGCTCCAACTTCCCTCCACCAACTTCCAACCTCACCAAGCTCACCAACCTCCCCCCATGACCTACCCACCACCAACCCCTTGGTGCCCGCCCCACCATCGGTCTCCACCTCCACGGTGCCGTCTCCGAGGCCACCAGCGACATGCAGCTGGGCGAAGGCGGTGCCCCTGGCGCCAACTTGGCCATCGGGGAGAACCTCCACGAGGAGCGCCCTGCAGGGTGGGGCAGCCAGGTCGCAGGAGGTTCCGGTGGTGCAACGGGTGCAGCTGCAACGGGTGGAGGTTTGGGGTGGATGGTTTGGGGTGGATGTTCCTGATGTTCCTGGTCGATTTGTGGATTTTCTGGTGGATTTTCCTGGTGGATGTTCCTCAGGCCTTGTTTAGGCTCACTAGTTGTGGGAAACAATTGTGGTGTTTCAACTGCGAGTTGTCCGAAGGGTCTTTGAACTATTGTTCAACTGTTGTCCATCATGGTGGGCAGGATACTTGATGAATGTTGTAGATTTGTTGTGAGGCATCAGTGAGGCCCTCTCATCATGTTACGATCAATCGCATCCAAAATCAAGCGTGAACAAATTAGTTTCGGGGTAAGGTGAAGGTGTTCCATCATGTGGGTCTATCCAGAGATGCTGGCGCCCTGAATTCATCACAATCTATGAGCCATGATTTGCGGGTGTTTCACCATGTGTGGACACCGTACAGGTATCTCTGCATCAGCTAAGAACGACTCCATGAATTTTCATGCAACAATATGTTGCCCGGTTGATAGTTGGCAGATGCTCGATGTTGGTATATTGCCTGCCATTCATCAACAAATGTGGTCCCTGATTCTTCCAACCACATGATTGCTTAGCATGTTTCCTTGATGCCTGGTGTATGTTGATGGTTATCGCGATGTTTGTAGGTCTGGTAAGTGTTGATGGTTAACTGTCAACCTGTTAATCCTGTTGAGTTTCGAAGTGATGGAATGTACTGAGGCTAAAGTTTACCGTGCACCGTGCACCCTTTGAACATCAAATACTGAAAACCCCCTTGTTGGAATGTTCACCTATATAGCGATTTTCGAAGATAAACATGATGGACGGTGATTATCACGTAGATATTAATAGTGATGAGTCATGATGAGCCATGATATTCATGATTAACCACTATCAACCGGCATTAACCACCATTAACGACTACTATCATGGTCGAATATATTCATGGTTAATGGCTATTAGCCACCATTAATGGCTGTTATCAACCACTATCAACTACTATCAACCACTAACAAGCAGCATATTCGTCACAATCAACCACCAGTAACCAACCTCACTTGGCCATGCCCTGACCCATTTGTGGAGGACGCCAGCACCATGGGACCGAATGCTCAGTGGCTTGGCACTAGTTGGGGGTGCTGCAAGGATCGTTGTTGGGGATTTGGGGAGAGTGATTTGCCATTGGATCCACCAATGGTGGAATCAACCATTGGTGAATGATCAACCAATGGTGAATGATCAACCAATGGTGAATGATCAACCAATGGTGAACGATCAACCAATGGATGTAAGGATGGTGAATGATCAACCAATGGTGGATAGTTAATGGTAATCAATCCATTAACCAATTAGTTACGGACAATGTTGATTAACCCATTTTAAGGATTATTAATGGGGATAATGCTGCTCAATACTTCACCATTGGTGCTTCATGATTGCCACTAATTAGTTTGGTTAATTATCATTTGTTGGTGATTATTGGGATATGTATGATTGTATGACAATGTTGGCGAATCATTACCGCGATTTTCCCCCTGAACCAGTGCCATCGTCACAAGACAGGCAGGTCGTCGCCGTTGATTTCTGCCATTGAACGAGTTCACGAGGCCTGGTATGTTGAAGGATGCCAACGACCGTTTGGCTTTGATGCAAAAGCTCCAGCGCGATCCTACAGCAGGCGCGCCTGGGGCAAGGCTGTTGACCATGAAAAATGACATCATCAGGAACCATTCAATTAGCCTCTGGTGATCTAACATAGCAACGGAAAATCACCATTTTTCTAGGGAAACCCTGGGAAATCAGCTATAACTGTTGGAGTTTCCATTGCTATGTTAGATCACCAGAGGGCCGCCATTATGATTGAACCCATTCGCCTCTGTGAACTAACCTGGAAATTTGAACATCACCAGGTTTAATAGGTAAACAGGTTACAGATGATGGGTTTTCTACTTCCAGGAGGGTATATCATCAGGAACCATTGTTGATCACTCTCATTCCCCATCGCAGCCTGCGAGCTTTTCACCGTGGTGATTCGGGGCGGTGCTGTTGATGCGGGATCTTCAATGGTGGCTACCAGGGCATGATTCGCTGTACCAGCCATGGGAATGACCATACCTAGCCCTAGCAATGACATCCGTGGCCAATGACCACCGCGACTGGGATCAAAACTTGAGCAGGTGGCTCTGGCTCCGAACCGATCAACCACTAGACATGGTTAAAGCTGGATTCTGTCGGTTGATTCCTTACTCAAAGATGGTCAACTATGATTCCTCACTAGCAGAAAATCAACTGTTATGCAAATGATTCTTGACTAGAAAAAGGTGAAAGATGGCAATGAAACTGCAGATGGGAATCAAATGGTTGATGAATTAACCATCAAATGAAATGATTAAGAATGGTTCACCATACTTTTCATTAACCATTTGATGGTTAACCACCATTCACTCACCAAAAATGATTTCAAATGGTTGATTAACCATCATTCACTCCCCATATGCAACTCACAACGGCAACTGGTTGACTCACCGCTGATTCCCTACGAACAACGGCATCGGCCGTGGTGCCCTGCCGCAGCCGCAGGTTATGGCCCAGGTGTGCCGTCCAACATCATCGTGCCTCGGAAGCTGGAGCTGTGAATGGGTGAAAGATTGCAGTGATGGTGGACCAGTAGTGGGTTAGTGGTGGCTTAGTGGCTTGGGGGTAGTGGGTTAATAGTGATGAATTGTGGGGATTAATGGTGGGTTAGTGGTGGCTTGATGGTGGTTGATGATGATGGGTTGATGGTGGATTAATGGTGGGTTGATAGTTGGTTCTAGTCATTGATAGTCGGTCAATGATGGTTGATAATGATGAAAAGTGTTGATAGAGTGACTCAATCGTGGTTGATCAAATCGTGTCGAACGGTTGAGAGTTCACGCTGTGTATTGCTTGGTGATTCAGTTGATAGTGGATACAGTCAGTTGTTGCTTGAGTTAATCATGCTAGCGGTGAATAGTGGCTCATAATGGACAAAATCCCTCAAGGGATCGGTGGTTAACAAGCACAATGATATATGGTGGTCTTTAGCAAGCCTGGCTATTGGTGGGGCTTATGAGTTTTGTATGCTGGGAATAACGACCCTCAACATGAGCATCGTATTTGGTTTGCTTATTAATCCCGCTACATTGATGTTCGAGACACACAGAAATCCGTATAACTTCTCAAGGCAAGTGTTGACAGTTGTTGTGCTGCATGTTTACTTAGTTTATGCACTGAAGAATTACACCCATAAGGTGTCACTTTTGAGGCGGTGCTAGGAACCAATAAGCCACACCAAAGAGCAACTGTGGTTGTACTACTGTAGGGATCCCAGAAGGAGCTTGCGCCACACCGTTGATTGATCATCAGGAATCCATTATGCCGCTGCGATGCTGGTTCATCTAGTGCAGCATTGGTGGCCGTGAAGCCATCAACACGGCGACGTAGTGGGACTGACCCTTGATACAATCAAAACGGATTGTTTGTCCGCTTTCACACATGAAATGATATGTGGCCCCTGGACCATCATCAAGGAAGGTTGTCATTTGGAGAAGACGCGCTTCAAAGCACATACTCACACAGAAGGATGATAAGTGGTGACTGTTTTGTCGTTCACTTACTATGATGAAACATGATCAACATGATCAATGACAATTCTCAACCATCATTAGCCAACAAACCTCAACGATCATCAACCATCCTTCGTGTCATAAACCATATAAGCAATATCAATCGCCAAAAAAAGTCATCACTATCAAACCTCTCCGTGGCTGATGGTATTCGTTTCTGGTGGTTTGCTGCATCGTCGAAACGATCAGAATCGGTGAATTGGAACTCTAAAACACCTTAGTGGCCTTGGTGAGCAAACCAAGTCTTTGCGCAAAGCCCTTGATGGGCCCGGCAGGACTTGGGAAGGTTGGATGAGTTCATTCAGGAATCATCCCACCGAAGTCAAGGGTGCCCATAGTTGCCGTGGTGCCCACGGAACCAGCACTTCTTGCCATGCTGGGTACCGGCTCAAGCCTGGAGACGCTACCTCCCTGCTGATTGCTGGGATGATCATATGATATGAGCAGAGACCTACAGTCAGTCTATACTGATTGGTGGTCTTAAACATTTTATGTTTTCCCCCAATATTAAGCAAGGTCTAGTTGGTGGCTCCGGACCCCTCTGGACGAGCGTTTTTGCATGTGTAATTCTGCTTGTCACAGCGCGTTTATGAGCATTTTACCACAGTGCCCGCAGGGTTTCGTAGACGTCGCATGTTTGGGTCTGGGGGATGGGGTTGGGTGGGGCATGTTGACGTTCGTTGTCACGCATTATGGTCTCGTTCAGACTTCGTTGTTCATGCATGAGGTCTGACGTTCTTCAGGTTCTCGCGCCCGTCACAGCATCTTGCTTCGTTGTGGGGTAGGGTCTGGGGGATGGGGTTGGGTGGGGCATGTTGACGTTCGTTGTCACGCATCATGGTCACGTTCCGACTTCGTTGTTCATGCATGAGGTCTGACGTTCTTCAGGTTCTTGCGCCCGTCACAGCATCTTGCTTCGTTGTGGGGTAGGGTCTGGGGGATGGGGTTGGGTGGGGCATGTTGACGTTCGTTGTCACGCATCATGGTCTCGTTCAGACTTCGTTGTTCATGCATGAGGTCTGACGTTCTTCAGGTTCTCGCGCCCGTCACAGCATCTTGCTTCGTTGTGGGTTAGGGTCTGGGGGATGGGGTTGGGTGGGGCATGTTGACGTTCGTTGTCACGCATCATGGTCTCGTTCAGACTTCGGTGTTCATGCATGAGGGCTGACGTTCGTCAGGTTCTCGCGCCCGTCACAGCATCTTGCTTCGTTGTGGGTTAGGGTCTGGGGGATGGGCATGGGGCATGTTGACGTTCGTTGCGAGCCTTGCGAATGCACAGAGAGGCCAGACTTGGACAGATGGGAGCGAATCCAAGGGTTTCCTCAAAATTGAAGGACAGCGAATGGCTGTGGCACTAGGAAAAAACAAGGCGGGCGCTCGTCCAGAGGGGTCCGGAGCGTTGGTTGACTACTATTTTTCATAGGTGTTGTTCAATCACCAACCGGTATGGCAATGAATCATTCCTTGTACACTTCTCCATCATTCAAAAACCAGTGAAGACCTAAGATTGATATGGGAATCGCATCTGGATACAACATTAAAACCGTCCCGGCCAGCTACAGGTGTACTTCCTAGTAAGGACCAGCTAGCAATGGGGAGCTCACATGACATGAATCCTTGAACCATATGCGTTGGAATAGCACCTGTCAGTCACACATCACATCGGGTGCTGTTTGTTGCAGTTCTGCAGTACCCTTTCTACGCCACAATTTGGTGGCTCCTCTACTGGTAAACAATGGTCACACACTAGCAATCATCAAATATGCTTACAGTATCAATCATCCACCAACCATCCACCAACCAACCATCAACCACCAACCGGCCATTCACCAGTGCCATCGGCCAACTGAACCTCATCCATCATTATTTCTGTTTCTGATCTAAAGCCATGGCGCGGACGCATCGCTGGCGACTCTTTCTCGCTGCTACCGCGAGCATGTCGGTGCTCAGTGGAATCAGGACGCACCTCCCATCCTTCGTCCCTGGCGGTAGATCACCTGGGGCCCGGGCGAGGATTGCCAGGTGTGTCGGCCCCGATTTCGATGACTTCGCCGAGTTTTTGAAGGCGAAACAGGAACTGATCGTTGAGGAACTGGAGGACATGGAGGGAGAAGATGGTGCCAAGTTCTCCAAAGATCCATGGGGCTGCTTTCTGACGGACGATGCTGGCAGTGGAGGTATAACTCGAGTGATACAAGGCAGGGCGAGCTGGAAGATGGTGGGGGAGAATCGACCACAGTTAGGCTGCTAATCTCGTGGGAAACCAGAGGGTCTCACCCAGTGGTTAAACACAGATGATGTTTGAACATTTCTAGACGGATTTAGTTTGATTTCACCTAGAGCACCTGCTTTATGGATTGGCCTTCAATCCTTTGAATTCTTAGGATATGAGCGGACCAACAGGAGTGGGATAGCTGAACATATCCAATGATAGTTGCCATCAGAAGCCGTGGCCAGAGAACGGAGACACCTCACCGCGCAGCTAAGTTTTACTCAGCTGTGGCTGGCTATGAGCTCCAGCTGTTGTAACCAGTGATCTCAATTGGATATATCGCTGGTGTTTACACAAGTTGATAAACCAACAATCGACTTTAATCGTTAACAGCAATTATTATTGTTATTATAAACGATGATTATCAAGCAACAACGGACCGGTAATTGCTTCACTGACCAATGCCTGGTAGTATACCTAGCTACGAAATCTTGGAGCGTCAACCAACCATTACTTAGACCAAATCGTTGTGTTGCTGGTTGCTCCTTAAAAGTTGTTTATTGTATTCATAGTGAATTCACAAACAATTAGCTAGTCAACAAGATCAACGTTCTTGCTGATTGGTCATAGTTGGTGAGACCCATATTGAATCAATTAACATATTACTTTGGTAGTGTATACCCAGCTGTTCTCTCGTCACCAATGGCCGGTTCATCCATAGTTGTTGCTGGTCACTGGTTACTGATCACTGGTTGCTGGTGACTGAAAGGATCTCCCATTTTTGTTTGCTGATTGCGAATAGTTGGTGGTCTCGCAATTCCCAGCACTGGTCCAACAGTCCAGTGACCAACTGCTAGTTGATATTAATGTCACTTAGAATCAATGCCAACTACCAGTAGTCCATACCATTGACAATCAACTACTGGTAGTTAGCAACTAATATCAACTGGTAGTAGTCCGGCAGTAGTTGCTAACTCTCATTATCCAACTGGTAGTTCCATCAACTACTTATAATCAATGCAAACTGGTACTTTAGTTTAGTAGTTCTTCAACTGGTAGTCTCATTCATATCAACTTCATAGCATACAATGTAGTTTCATTGTCCAACTGATAACTATCATTGTCCAACATACATATCAACTATAGTGATTAATTAGTTATAATCAATGCAAACTGGTACTATCATCATGGCCATCACTACCATTAATTGCTAGTTGATGATAACATCAATAATATCATTAATATCAACTATCATTCTAAGTGACATTAATATCCATTAGCCAACTATAATAACATCATTCATATCACAATGACTGGTCATATGATGATAACAATAACACCACTGGTTATCACCACATGTTGTTTCATATCACCAGTCATATCATAATAACTGGTCGTTGTAGTAACTGTTGATGCTCATTTTTGTTGGTCGCTCAGGTGGTGCCGTCATTGAGAAGGGCGCCTGCAGCTTCACGTGCATCCGCGGCGCCAAGCTGTCGGCGGAGCGCGCCAAAACGGTGAGCGCGCGGCAGGGCGCCGAGGGACCGCTGGTGCAGGCAGGCGATGCCTACGCTGCGGCGGCGCTGAGTTGCTTGGGTGAAGCTTTCAGCAAGGAGTTTGGAGGGTTGGTTTATGGTTGATAGTAGTGGTTGATGATGATGATCAATAATTTGGGGGTTGATCGATTAATCAATGGTTCGTAGTAAATAGGGGTGCAACTAATGGTAAACAAACTCATTGGCAACAAGTGGTTATTTCATGGTTAGCAATAGAAGGTACAACTAATGGTTGATGTTTTTTGAGGTTTGTTGGTTTCATGGTGGGTTTTACTCGGGTGAAGCCTTCAACACGGTTGATGTCTTTTCGAGATTCGTTGGTTTGATTGAAGTTGTTTTATGGTTGAGAATGGTGAATGATTGGATGATCCGATTTTAATCAGGGAAATCCGTAGAGTGCTGATGTTGTTTTTTTGATTTGTTGGGGTTTTATCGTTTGTTTTATGGTTGTTTTTTGTTGATTTGGCTTCTTGATGATGTTAGAATAAGTAATAAACATGTTGTTTTAGTGGGTTGATTTTTGTTTCGATTTTATTTGATGACATTCATGTGTTTTGTGGGGTTTCTTGATGTCAGGTTTGGAAAACTTCAGTGCTGACCAGCAAGCAGGTTGCATCTATTTGGTGTTGTTTTCAAGAGCTGAACTGGACCAAAATTACAGATCCCATTTATATACTTTGTTGGTCCTCGATTCATGGCTGCCATAATACCGCATGGCTGTCACCTTGTGAATCACTTGTTTCATGCAGGAGGAGCTAGGGAATCTGTACGGAGTGGTACCCATCGGCTATAAGTCGGAACCCACCTAATCCAGTATAGTTAAATCTACCCTAAACATAGTTATATCTACCCGATAGTTACATCTACCCTAACTGCTAGTTACCCCAGCTATAACTGAAGTTAACTACCTGTGGGGCACCACTCTGTAGGTGACACTGATGAACCTCAGCCCAGGTATGGTCTTGCACACCCGGAGCCCACTGATCCCGACCTTTCGCTCAGACGTGCGCATTTTTTGGGTCCAATGTGCCAATGGCCAGGAGAACGCTTGGTTGGGAGGTGGTGCCGATCTCACGCCATACTATTTGGATCCCGAAGACATCGGATCCTTCCACGAGATGTACAGCAAGTTATGTTCGCAGCATCTTGAGCACCATCCCAGTTTCACCTATGCCTCCATGAAGAAAAGCTGCGACGATTACTTCTACCTCCCAGCACGTCAAGAGCACCGTGGCACCGGGGGCATTTTCTTCGACGATCTGCCCGTGGATGTGGATAGCCTAGGCTTCGTCCAAGGCGTCGTTGAGACCTGGATACCCTCGTGGCTTCCCATCGTTGGGCGCCACCGAACCGAGACCTTCACCGAGGAGCAGAAGCAGTGGCAGCTGCTGCGCAGGGGGCGCTACCTGGAGTTCAACCTGCTCTACGACCGCGGGGTGAAATTCGGATTGGCCAATGCCAACGCACGGGTGGAAGGGGTCATGGTGTCAGCACCACCGGTGATTGCCTTTGAATACAATCACCAGGTGGAGGAGGGATCGGCGGAAGCCGAACTTCTGGAGGTGTTGAAGGAGCCCAAAGATTGGGCGTGAAGCGCATGATGGTTGGAGGAGTGTGAAATGATCAGAGTCATGCGCTGCAAATGTAGGCGCGAAGGTGGTTTTGATGATCATGTTTCTCTTTTAACTAATTAAGTTGTATCATAATTGTATTACAAACATATGCTTGCAGTTACAGGTGATTTATTGTATGTAGTTCAACCGCAAATTTAAGGTGATCTTGTGAAATTCTTTAAAGTTGTAAAAACCTCTACAGGGTGAAACCTTCCGTGGTTCAGAAGTTCCTTGTAGCCAACCTGTAGAATTAGCCATTCACCAGATATGATTAACCACGGCTAACAGTTTGATTTGACAAGTATTTGTTCTCAGGAAGCAAATATTGGTACAGTTAAACCATCATGAGCCCATATTCAGCATCAATCGATCATAAACTTGCAATTACTGACCATGACTGAACCATTTTCAACCATTCTCATCATCATTGACCATTTTCATTGACCATTACCCAGTACTAACCATGAATTTGCCCATCCATTCCATCCTAACAGCCATCACTTACCCATCATTTCACTCCTTTGAGCCCTCGTCACCAGTAGCAAGCCTTGGAGCGACGTCCAAGGTGCTGCACGGTATGTTCAACCCATCTCAAGTGAACCTGGCTGCGGATCCCGAGTTCTTCAACGACATCCATGCGGATGTGGAACAGGAGCAGCGGGGCAGTGGCAGCTGAGAGCTGGTGCTTGGGCACTGGGTGAGCTGGAAAATGCTGGTGAAATACGGGGTGAAGATACTATGAATTGAGGTTTAATGGATGGTGAAGTATGGCTAGATGGCAGATGGTTAGATCAACCATTTTGTAAACCTTTTGCAGTTGAAATCCATAAGTAGGAATAAGTAAAATGTTGGTGTATAGTCGACACTGCTCGTCAATCACAATTCCATTGCCAACCAAATGATGCCATATCAGCGGTATTGTCAGCATTACTGATGGGTCAACCATGAAGTGCGTCGGTTCATCATTGCTTTTTTTGCTGTTTAAAATAGGTACCGCTTTTTACCCCTGTCAGCCTATAGTGTTGCTGACCAGTCATTTTTAGACAATTTTGACCATGATGAACCATTCATCAGCGATCATTCGCCCTTGATCAAATCACCACCACTAACCAGCGCGAAACCATCATGAAAACCATCCTTTAACCATCAATCAACCATCATTTAACCATCATGAAATCATCATTAAGCCATGAACCAACCATTATTAACGGACCCATTCGACCCCAAGTCCTCTCGACCAACCAAGAGCCGCTTGGGGATTTTGTAGCACCAGGAGTGCCGAAAGTATGGCGCTGTGATCAAGGCAGACCGATGCTGCTGCACACAAGTGGTATAGCCGTGACGGCGAAACGCCTGACTCCTCTAGCACTTTGCTACCAATATGGCTGTAGATCAAGGCTTTAACCAATTTGATGGGTGATGAGTTCACCAACAATAGTTGGGAAAACAGTAGTTAATGATGGGGGGACAATTACATGTGGTTATTTGATGTCAATTGTTACCGTATACTTAAAGGCTTTATTATAGCTTTGAAATCATCAGCTAGTTGTTTGGAGGCTTCATTGTACAGTCGAGCTTTGAAATCAAAAGCTAGTTGTTTGTTGTTGTTTGTTGTTGACCAGGTGCTTTTTGGATCGATATTTCCATGATGTTTAGATGGTACGTCGATGATACACCAAGATGACATTTAGATGACATCGTTTAGAAGATATTTGGATGATATTTAGTTGATATATCACCACCTAAAACCCGCGACAAAAATGGGTACCTTCACCGGTTACAGTCACCACCAGCCATGGCTGCGGCAGCGATCATCGCTGCACGGCTCCAGGTCTTTGCGGATCAGGGCAGCAGCAAGGGAGATGCACGGGAGCACAGTGACCTGCGAAGATTTGGCAACGATGGCAACGATGGCTGGATTTATAGGGGTTTAACCATCAAGAATGGTTAATAAGTTGGGGATCATAACTAGACATTATGGGAATATATACCAGCTATATATGGCTCTGTATTTGGATTGATACAACTTCAGGTATACGGTTTCTTAAATCTGTATGTAAACACGTAGGTACATTTATACATAAAAGGTATGTGTTGATCTTCATATGTATGCACTGACAGGTATGTACATGATACACCGCAAGATTCTTCTGCATTTGCAACCAACCAGGAACATGTAACTATATCGGAGTTGAAATCAGAAGTAGAAATCAAACAAATCAACATGTTAAACAATACTGTACATAAACAAAAAATACATGTATACATGTATATGTATATATATATATATCAATATCTAACATAGAAATATACATATGAACATATATTTGTATATAGACATCCCACGTTTCCGTTTCTGATTGCTTTGACTCACAGGTTTGGGTAAAGTTCGGCGATGCGACCAGCGCCTCCAATTGCCAGCGTGCCTTGGACAGGCCCCACGGACGCCGGGGCTGGGGATGAACCGCCAGCTTTTTGGGTGGGTTTCATACCAGTGGTAGGGTGGAAACCTGGCTTTTTTGCAGGGAAAAACCAGCATTTTTACAGTGGAAACAGGGGAAAACCAGGAATTTCAGAGGGAACAACAGATATGTTCACATTGGAAACAAGCATTTTTCATAGTCAAAGCAACAAATAAAGTGAGAGCAAACATTTCTCGAGCGAAAACCATATTTTTTACACCGATGAAAAGGTGATTCAGCAGTGATATTTTCAGGTTTTGCTGAACACCATCAACTAATAGTTCTGAAACGCCGACTTTAGTACTTATTCATATGATGTTTTGTCAAGATAGTGACCCTCCATCCATCTATTTAGGGTTTATCTATCAAAGACCCATTATCATTCAACCATTCTTTGAACCCTTTACCCATCAACAAACCATTATCCATCAATGAAGCATTCATTGATTGGATATACCCGCCCCATCCATAACAATAAATCATCTAGTCCACACCATATATGCTTTACAAATCAGTCAGCATGGTGATCATGGCAAAAGCTCGTCATGAACCCTCCATGGCCCTGGCTGCTGCTGCCTTGCTGGAGCTGGTCGGGCCAGGCGTTGGTTCGCCGGTCAGCAGATCATCGCGGAGTTCAGCACCGAAGCAGTTGGGAAAACTCAGCGCTTGCGTGTTGCGAGACGCGTCGTTGGATCATGGATCCGGGCAAGTCAATGGCTATGAGTGGAGGCTTTAACCAATTTGATGGGGGAAAATAAGCGACAATAGTAGTATCATAGTGAGAAAGGCAATGGGTGCCAATATGGCTGTGGGTCAAGGTGTTGACCAATTTTATGGGGGATAAGTTCACCAACTAGTGAGAAAACTATGATGGTCGCAGTATGAAAGAACTTAGGAAGAATTCTGATGGCCGTGATGATCATAATGATCACCATGATATGGTCATGACCATGATAAATAGGTAGGTAAGAACCATGATGGTCAGAATATGGTAGGAATGATGATAGGAATGATTGATTAATTACAATGAATAGGTAGGAATGATGGTTGCCGTGATGGTGAAGAAAATTTTTAATGATGGTTCAATGATGGTTTCCCTGATGGTTCAAAGACGGTTCAATGGTGGTTGCTTCATGGTTGATGACTGGCTAGCTAGTACACTATGGCCATGGTTAAGCATGATAGCTGTCCTCTTATGGTGACGTGGTGATCTTGATCTACGTGGTCATCATGGTGAAATGATGTTGTTGATGTTTGGGTACCTCTCCATCTACAAGGGCTAGCTAATTGATCCTATCTCAATTGTTTGGCTTGTGTGATCTTATGGGCATCCATTGCTGTACGTTGATTGTCTCAAAGATCCATAGTAGGGCGGAATATGTGTTTGTATACATGTATGTGCCCATGTTCTTAGTTTGTTTTTGTCGGCGACGACCTCCTTGTGTCTCACCAGGCTCTTATCGGCCGTAGATAGTATAATGGTGTGTGTTTTATCAGTCTGATCGTTGCGTACATGTGTGCTATTGCTGGTTACAACATGGGATTGAACACAATTATTCATCACACACCCTTCCATAAGAAAAATAACACTCATGAATCAGCTCTGAGCCACCCATGGGGACATCACTAATGCTCCATTCTCATACTATTCTTGTTTGTTCTCTGTTAGATCACCACTAATTAACCACTCCCAGTCATAGTCAATTACCATCGTTTCTCATACCCCTATATGGTTGGTTGTATCCCTCTTATGATTGATACCAATCAGGAGATCAGGGCATCAACCGCTCACCACTACAAAGCAACATAAACTGCCAACTGTAACGATCATTGGCTGGGGTTGGGATCATTGGACATCATCAGCCATGTGTTACCAACCATTATTTAACACTTGTACCGCTATGACCCAACCATCAATGACCATGACTCAAACACCAGTGACCATGAAATAGCCATCAACTAAGCAGCTATCAATACTCAACATTTACCAACATGAACCATTGACTGTACTATTTTTTACCATGAACAAATTCATTAGCCTTGAGTACTCAGCCATTGACAACAATCATTAAGCATCGATTAAGCATTGATTAACCATCATCTACCCATCATTAGGCCATCAATCAACCATCAATTGCCCATTGATTTCCCATTTCTTACCCACTAGATAACCTATCGAATAGCCATTGATTACCATTGTTGACTCTAATTAATATACCATTACATTTCCTTTGCAACTTTACCCATGGCATATTAATTAGATTCAACAATGGTATAACTTTACCCCATCAATACCCATTGTTTAAGCACAAAACTAAGCATATGAACAAGTTGCTGCATCTTCCCAACACCTCGTTGGCCTAGACCTGGGCTGGTGTGGTGCGCTAGCTGCGAGCTCCATGAGAGGCTGGCGGTGGGTTTTTAGTGATGGCCAATCAGCTGGGGTCAATGTTGGTTAGTGAGCTTAGTTGGACCAGGGATGTTAGCTTAGTTGGGCCAGGGATGTAAGCTTAGTTTAGTTTGGTTAGGTTAGGTCACTTAGGTTAGGTTAGTCAGGTTAGGTTAGTTCGGTTGACTAGTTTGTTGATGGTTGATTGCTTGCTGGGTTCTCCGCAGCTGTCAATCGCTCTTGTTGATGTTGGAGTCAACACTGCGTGGAGAAGCCGTTTCTGTTCGTCAATCTGAGTGTTGATTGCATCCCTCCGTGTATTGGTTGCATCCCTCCCTGCATTTCTAGACGTCATGGCTTTTGTGTCTCGTTGCGTTTTGGATAGGTGTTATGGAGAAAGTAGTCCGTTTCCCGCAACGTCAAGCGTGAGGATTCTCTACTAGACCAGGGCCTTTGGGGGCTAGGGGCGACGTGTTGTTTAGAGGAGCCGCCTGCATCCTGGGTGCTGGCCATCACCATCAATCGCCATCAGCAACTATTTGTGCCATGTGTTTTTTCTGGTACGTCTTTGCACGAAGATATATTAAGTATCTGTCCACACATACTTATATGTATATATCACATATATATACACACGCAGATATACTTATAGTTCTACGCACACACACTCGATTAAAGATATGATATCTTGTATGTACATAATCTATTTTCCTATATTGACATATATATATATACACATATATATGTACATATACATCTTTAAATGTGTCCATCACCTATCCCAATCGATCAGTTGCTGTCTCAGGCAGTGCATGCTGTACCCGCTCTTC
>VSDK01024472.1:270340-310088 GCA_009767595.1 Symbiodinium kawagutii
TTCCGAGAGGCAACGTGGCAACGTTCAGCCAAGTGCTGAATGAAATACCAGCAGTTGTTGAAACCTGCTGATGGTCTCATTGATAGCTGATATTTCATCTAGTTGCTGATGGTCTGATAGCACTTATTGATAGCTGATACCTATTGATAGCTAGTTGCTGATGGTCTCATTGATAGCTGATAGCTGGTTGATAGCTGATAGCTGGTAGCAACTATTAGTAGTTGATAAACTGGTTGATCATTGAGGTGGTTGAATCATCATGCTGTAAATCAGCAAAAAAGCCAACAACTGACAGCTGATACGAAAAGAAAGAGATCAAAGGAACGATGTGACAAAATTTGGCCTCGGAGCTTTGTAGGGAATTTGGATCGAACCAGTCCGCCACACAAACCGAGAAACGACACCAGTCGAGCTGTCTTTGGAGACAAAAAAATCGAACAGCTGCGGGCTGTGTGGCTGTGCGAAGCTGAAGTGGCTGAGACTTGTGGGTTGCAAAATTCCCGTGGGGATGTTCCTCTGACTAATGGTAGATCCAGCACATGAAAAACTGACCCCAGTTCACATTCAACAGCTGGTGGCTGGTCGCAACTGAGGGGTGGGATCAATGTGGATCTAAGATTGCATCAGCAATTTGTTGGGTATCAGTTGATCACCAGACAGTGGCTGACATCCCAAACAAGGAAGAAATTACATCATATGTTTTCTTAACCATGATCTTGTGAATTGTGAATTCACAAGCTAGAAAAAGCCACCATTGACCTATCAACGAACAAGAAATAAGCAGGATCAACAAGAACTTATACATATACTGCAAAAAACTTGAATCAACAAGAACTATCCCTACATATATTTGCTAGCCAATTAACCCACCAGGTTTCTTGGCGTCGCAAACACCCCCCCTTGTGCAGCGAAGTCATGGCCCGCTTTCCAGGAAAACTGCGCACTCCCGACTTGTGCCCAGCAATCCTCGTAGCTCACATTTTCTTGGGTTCAAAGCATCGTGGTATATCAACTAGTTTTCACAATTTGATATTACTGCAACTATGTGGACCAACTATCCTAATTGAACTGGTCCTTCGGGAGTCACTTTTCACATGGAGTTATTCCTGTCAAGATCATGATTGCGAGGTAGTTTAAGAAGCGGAACTTGCAAATCGATCAACCATTGGTTTAGAACCATATTCATTTGGCATTTAAATTTATTCGGCTATGGGTCAATATTAACCAACCAGTAATTGGGGTTGATAACCAACAATAAAAGATTAACAATGGGGGAACCAGGGGTGCATGGTTTTGACCCACAGCCATTTAGCACTCAAATTATTGCAAAATAGCAAAGTGATCCGAAAACAGTTCATAGCTGTATGATTCAAAGAATTAATCATATAGATGATAGAGATGATACTAGTGAGAAATTAAGCATAGTGGTTATCCATAGCAACCACAAATTAGCAATAGTAATTAACTGCCATTGTAGTTATTAAGCATAGTTATTGAATCACTGGGTTGACTGTCACGATAGTATCTTTTGATCAACATAATAGTTCAGCGATTATGCTTGTGGAATTATTGATTATTGCACCATAAATGATGTTGTTGGAGTGCTGTGAAATAAACATGTCACTTGATTTGGGTTCATTCATGTTTCACTAGTGGTAGATTGGGTCGTTAGCCGTCCAAGGGTGGTTGTGGATCACGCGTGCTTGAACCTATGATTTGCGCAAGGCGTACGTGCTTTCATAGCCATATGAGCTCCATGGTGCAAATGCAGACAGCATGAAGTGCAAGCAACGGACATGACATCGAGGGGTCCGTGCTGGATGGGTTTGTCAGACGTAACAAGAGTATCCACAGGTGTGCTGCTCCACCAGGGCGAGCCACTGACATGCCATGATCAACGAGGAAGAATACTAAACTATTAGGCTTGTTGGTGGTTTCAAACATTTTTTACTTTCCCTATTATGTATTAACAAATGGTTGGTTGACTAATATTTTTTGACAGGGGTTAAAACCACCAACCAGTAGGGCTAATGATCAAGAATGATTAGCCTCGAACATGGTTAGGTAGTGGCTTCAATAATGTACAACAATGATAGTGGCCAATAGTGGCTGAAGAATAAGCCGATGGCTAATGGGCTAATAATGATGATACTGATATACCACATATTTTAACCCATGAGTTGAAATTCACAACTTTGATCTTTATGGTATGTCCCATGTTTCAACCAGTGAAATCAACAGCATATAATTCATATGGAAACCAATTCGATCATATAAATTGATATAACCTGGGCGTATAGCCACCGCATATTTCAAACTTTGAGCTGCTGAAACTGCATGATCAGCTTCGACTGAGTGGTGCGAGGTGGGAGGCGTATTGACAACAATAAGTGAAGCCTCATTCCCAGAAATGCTTGGGAAAATCTATAGGAAACCCCTAAACATGCTGGTCAAGAAAAGGCTTTCCTCGAGATTCTCCAGCAACCAACCCAGTGAATGATTTCACCGTCATTCAGCTATCATTTAAGCATCGTAGAACCATTACTTATCAAACACCATGCTTAACCAGCCATTCTTAGCCAATTTTTGTCAATGCAGTAAAGGGAAAAAACGAATTCTTAAACCCTTTCTTCGCCGATTTTGCCATTTGCAAGCTGAGAAGGGTATAAATGCCAGTATACTCTTCTTTCCCTTGTAGCCATGCCATTTACATTATCCCGCTGGGAAAACACAACCAAACAAATCTTAAACCAATTCTTAGCCCAACTGAGAAAAAAGCACTGCGGAAACTTCCGCGCCACGTGGCGCCATGACACAGTGCCGAATGTTCCTCTCCAAGGCTCTTGTCGGTGGCGGTGGTTGGTTGATGGGTTGGTTGGTTGAGGTTGGCGACAGTTGGCAAAGGTTGGTTGAGGTTGGTTAGTTAATTAGTTTTATATTGCTTGATGATGAGTTAATTGACTAGTGATCAATCAGTGACTAATAAGGAATACATATCAATTCTGGTAAAAATCACGAAGAGATTTATGATAGTATAAGTATAATATCGACTATCAACTATTTTAGTTTCGTGGATGATTATGGCGGTTGAGTCATTGATGGTTCATCATGGCTATTGATGGTTCATAAAAGATCCCAGTGGTTATAGCTATGAGATGTTATATTTGTTCATATTGAATATGGTTTGTGTCATGTACATATCTGGTGATCATGACCATTGATGATTAATGATTGTTGGTCACTGGGTGATCCCTGCCAACCATCAATGGTTGATCAATGATCACTGGTATCAATGCAACCAGTGATACCCATCAGTGATTATTTGTTAATCATTACCCACCAGTGATTAGTGTGTTTTATGATGGTTAATCGCTGGCAAGCATCAATGAATCATGGCGATAATGCTCAGGGGCAGCCACGAACAAAACAGGCTGGAAGGTTGATGGCTGCCATGGGACTCGATGGTGATTTGATTATTATTTGTGCATGGGTGATCTGATTTGATCAATGACAATTAGATTAATTAGTTGGTTGATATTATCAGTATGAGTGGGTGATTTGATCAATGAGTTGATCGTTGATTCATAAGTGTGTTTATGGAACAGTTCTTTGTTGATTGGTGAATTGATTGTTTTTTTTCCATGCTCCGTTGATGTTGTGAATGATGAGCCCAATGAATTGGTCATTGTGGTTACTGTTGGCTAGTTGTGTTGATTGTGCTTGTAAAGGTGTGTTGATTGTTATAATTCTGCTTGGTGGCTTCAGGCATTTCTCATTTTCCACCATTTTTGGGATGGTTGGTGAATCAGTATTTTTCAGAGTGACTTGCAGCCGCCAAACAGATAAAGTTGTCCCAGGAATGGGCCAAATAGGATAACCATAGTGAACCATAGTTACTAACCATAGTTGCTAACCACAGTTGCTAACCATAGTCACGCATTTATATCTATATATATATATACTGTATATGGTTAACCAACCATAGTGAACCATACGGAACCAGATAGGAAAAACTGCACGAAACCCTTATAATTGGTCACGCGGATCCGGGCCACCCTCAAAGGTAGGGCCAAACAAAAATAATGCTGGGGCCGGTTATAAGACCGATGTGACTCCTGTTTTTGAAACTGGTTATATTTTTGTTTTTGTTTTTGTTGACGTTTTTGTTGTCGTTGTTGTTCTTGTTGTTGTTGTTGTTGTTGTTGTTGGTTGTTGGTTGTTGTTGGTTGTTGTTGTTGTTGTTGTTGTTGTTGTTGGTTGTTGGTTGTTGGTTGTTGGTTGTTGGTTGTTGGTTGTTGGTTGTTGGTTGTTGTTGTTGTTGTTGTTGTTGTTGTTGGTTGTTGGTTGTTGTTGTTGTTGTTGTTGTTGTTGTTGGTTGTTGGTTGTTGGTTGTTGGTTGTTGGTTGTTGGTTGTTGGTTGTTGGTTGTTGTTGTTGTTGTTGTTGTTGTTGTTGGTTGTTGTTGGTTGTTGGTTGTTGGTTGTTGGTTGTTGGTTGTTGGTTGTTGGTTGTTGGTTGTTGGTTGTTGGTTGTTGGTTGTTGGTTGTTGGTTGTTGGTTGTTGGTTGTTGGTTGTTGGTTGTTGGTTGTTGGTTGTTGGTTGTTGGTTGTTGGTTGTTGGTTGTTGGTTGTTGGTTGTTGGTTGTTGGTTGTTGGTTGTTGGTTGTTGGTTGTTGGTTGTTGGTTGTTGGTTGTTGGTTGTTGGTTGTTGGTTGTTGGTTGTTGGTTGTTGGTTGTTGGTTGTTGGTTGTTGGTTGTTGGTTGTTGGTTGTTGGTTGTTGGTTGTTGGTTGTTGGTTGTTGGTTGTTGGTTGTTGGTTGTTGGTTGTTGGGTTTTTGTGGTTGTTTGTTGTTTGTTGTTGGTTGTTGTTGTTTTTTTGTTGTTTGTTGTTGGTTGTTGGTTGTTGGTTGTTGGTTGTTGGTTGTTGGTTGTTGGTTGTTGTTGTTGTTGTTGTTGTTGTTGTTGTTGTTGTTGTTGTTGTTGTTGTTGTTGATTGTGTTTGCGGTTTTCGTTGCCGTTGTTCAATTCAATGTTGTTGTGGTTGGCTGGCTTTACTTGTTTCTGTTTTTCTTTCTTGTTGCTGTTTCTAAAAGTAGTTGTTGTAGCTGTAGTTGCTGAAAGTAGCATTGTAGTTGCTTCATGTGTTTCATGTCCTGCTGTTGTGGTTTTAACAAATTCTTAATTTTGTATTTATATGTTTCCTCCTTGTTGGTGTTCTTTGTTGTTTGTTGTCACAATTCAGAATGCGCGTCCATGCGCATGTGAATCACATTCGTTCTTTGTTGTTGTTTTGGTTGTTGTTGTCGTTGTTCGTTGTCATTGTCGATGTAGTTGTTGGTATTGGTGTTGTTGGCGTTGGTCTCCAAAATGTGCACAATACATGGATGTTTTTGAATAAAAAAATCATGATGTTAGCAGATTGATCATCATTTACCATTTGTTCGTTCATGGTTGGTTCTTTGGAGTAGCATTGTTTGCTTTCAAAAACTGATCGTGCTGAGTGCTGGAGGCGCCAAGCAACAAGTGGTCTCAGATTTTGACCTTCATGCAGGTGTAACAAATATTTGTTGCTGTCATTGGAGTTGGCAACCATAATGATTGAATGATAGAAAACCATTGGGTATGATCATGGTTGGTAGCCTAGGGTAAAACCCATCGAGATACTGTAGAGATATCGAGGTCACTTAGGCGTGGTGAGCAGTGTTGTTCGGATCGTGAGCTGATCGCCAACCAATAACTAGTAACCACGTAGATGACTATGGTAGCCAGATGCCCACATTTTCACCTGGATGAGTGGGCAGTAGCTGAGCAGTTTGGTGAACCATCAGCCAGCTCGCCCTGATAGTTTGACAATCAATCATTAGACAGCTTCAGCCATTAGTAAGCATCACAGCGGATTGCGCGGACAAGTCTGTCTCTGTGAGAAGGGCCAACATGGGCCAACCATTGGGACCACTTCACAGTTGCCATTGTGTTCATGATCATTCTCAGCTGTGAATTGTCCACCAATTTTCTGGCAGTTATGTTCATTGTTACTACCCATGCTGATTATGATCATTATCTTTTTCTTGGATCACTATCGACCATGAACCATCATAATTTCATGTTTCTTGGTCATTATCCACCATCAGCCCATCACTAAGCATCGGTGGTAGATAATGACCATCATTACCATCAACTAGCGATGAACTATATAGATATATAGCCATTAGCTAGTTGATCATGGTCATTAATTAACCATCACTGTTAACCATGAACATAGTCACCGGCCACTTTAGTGGTGACCCTGGTGATCACCAGCACCGCTTCGCCTGCCAGGTTCAGCCAGTTGGATGCAGTTTCAGCCTGCTGTGCAGGTGGGGGCCATGGGGGTGACTATGTCGTGGTTGCTGCAGCTTGGGTAGCTGTGAATGACTTGTTTTCAATGTTCATTTCACCTTTCTGGTTTTTATTGATGTTTTTTGTAATCGTTACTGTCATTTTGTTATCATCGATATGAATTTTGATTGTGAAAATGTGTACTTAAAGAGATACGCACATGTGTGCAATAAAACACAATTACATATATACAACTTGGTTATATATTTTAAATGTGGTTAATGAAGCAAAATACCCCCGGGTATATAACCAGTTGTATGGTTAATGAACCACTTGAAATGTGGCTAATGAAACAAAACAACCAAGTTATACCCAAGTTTATATGTGTAATTACCACTTGGTTATATACAACTTGGTTAATGAAACAAAGTGCATTACCAGAGGGTTAGATTACAAATAGTGGTAATCCAAGTTGTATATGTGTAATGAATAGATTGCTATGTTTCATTTACTAAGTGGGTACAATCAACAATTGTTACTTTAAATAAAACAAAATGTGGCTAACCAAAATGCATTACCAGAGGGTTCGATTGATACCCAGTGGTAATCCAACATAGCTGGCTGGACAAACCATCGCCTTGAGGATCGTCGATGGCCACGACGGCACCGCTGGTGCCATATGATGCGCCGGTCGTGGTGACTGCGTGGGCCTCACCAGTCAGTGGTCACCACCACCCGTCACTTCCCATCACTAACCACCACTAATCATCATCATTCCAATGATGTTTGGTTATTAACCACCATGAAGCATACTGAAGCATCATCACTAGCTATCACTGCTGGTTCTTGTTGCTTTGTGTCGGTTTTTGGCCATATTCAATCTTCCATTGCTGGTTATTAACCATCACCAACAACCATCAACCATCATGAACCATCTCCGACATTCCCTCACCATCATGAACCATCCCTAAGCATCATGAATCACAACCAACCACCATTAACCATCACCCAACCACCATGAACCATCACCAACCACCATCACTCATCAGTTACCCACCACCCTCACTACTACCGTCGCTGGTGAATGACCCCGCGCCGATGGGTGGAAGGCGAGTGCTGCGAGTGCGAGCCCGGAGCCAGTCAAGCGCCACCGGGGAGGTGCCGTGGGGAAGGACCAACAAGTGCTGTGACGGTGGAAATCGCGCGGGGGAAGGGTTGATGTATGTGACGATATATGGTGTACGGTTGAAAGGTTGATAAATGTCGATGTTGATATGATATATAGCTTCTGAATGGTTTTATCAGGGGTTACAAGGGGATTGTAATCATTGATAAGGGAGAACGTAGTGGGTTAATAATGATTAATAACTGTTAATGATAGGGGTAATAGGTGAACATGGTTCAATCTTACTGCCATTTGGTGGTTTCTTAAAATTGGGGACCACCCAGTCTATGAAGCATTTATATCAGTAAACCAAGCAATTTTTGGAGTGCCCTATTTTGAGACCCCCCATATGATGTTAATTGTGGATATTACGTCGTATTTACATTTACATATGTGTGATATTTTTTCAGCCTACTACGTGCAGATCATCAACATTACTTCTATGTGTAAATGAATATATGTTTTTTTTATATGGGTAAACAAATCATGTGTATGTGTTGATAAGCAATGATAACGCATACTGAACGAGATAACCAAGCATAGTCAGCAGCGGTCAATAGTCAGCCATTACCGGCAACCGATGATAACCATGTGAATTTCCACAATCAATGATAACTAGCAATAACAGCAGGATATGAGCAAGATATGAATATAATGGTCCATAGATATCAAAAAGCAATATCCGGCAAGATACAATTTGCAGCAACAACCAGCAATAATCGGTCCTAACGAACAATAACCGCTTTCCGTGGTTGATATGAAAGTTGATGACCATGGTACCATGACCATGGTACCATGGTTATGAAAAACATTGGCGAGATGGTTCACTTGGTTCATGGTTAACCCAAAACCCCCAATCATCAAGAACAAGCAGCAATAGCCACCGATAAACAGTGATAATCTGGAAGAATCACAGCTATTTAACTATGATCATCAATGGTCAAAGGTTACTGACAGCCAATCAGTGTTAATGATGATTCTGCTTGGTGTACGACCTCTGACACCATGCAATCCCATGTCGATAGTGGACTCAAGCTGGAAATTGGAAAAAAAGCAGTGTTAATGATGGTTAAAGATGGCTGATAGTGAACAATGGATTGATTAAGAACAGGGATAGCATCCGCAATGGTTCACCCGCAATCAGCCGATTGCTTTGATGTTTGTTGAAATTGTTTGATACCGTTTAGCCATGCGGGTCCAGAACAAGCAATGGCCTAGAATCAATACTCTTTTAAAGTCAAGACTGGTTGGTGGTTTCAAACATTTTTCCTTAGTAGCTATTAATAAATGGTTGGTTGACTAATATTTTCCATAGGGGTTGAAACCACCAACCAGAAAATCATATCTAACGAAGCATGTTTATTGTCAAACAACAATGGCCTAAACTCATTGAGAGTTGAGTCGTCAACAGTAACCATCATGGCCCAATAAGTTCAAAACATGGTGCATGGCCAGTGCCCCAGTCCAATCGACTTGTCATATTCTTGGTCCTACAGTGTCTGAAATATAGAGGTCTCATATCCAATACTGAGGTCTAATATCCCATGTAGAGATCTAATGTAAGACTGTAAGACATACAGATCTAATATCCGATATAGAGGTCTAATGAGTAACATGTGTTGAATTGTTTTGCATATCTAATCTGGAGATCCAACCAACGATGATTGGGTCAATGATGTCCACTCGTGTTGCGCTAGGCCAGTGGTTCTCATCCCCTTTCATCAAAGCATCAAAGGCGCCGGGCGGTTGTGGAGAGGGAAATGTGGAGTAAATCGACTGTTGTTGGCAGTTGAGGCATGAAGCAGCAGTAAGTAACAGGTGTGGCACGCATATGAACCAGCAATGACTGGCAACAAGCACCCATATGCTCTTAGCTTCCAGTAGGGTACAGTAATGTTCCGCACTTGTGCGTTAGGACAGCTCGCTAGGGCTGAGCACGTAGCTAAGAGGGAGCAATTTCAGCAGTATTAGTCCACTTAGTAAATGGTTAGTGACCATTGTTAGTAACTACACACGTAACCCCCGTTTTGAGGGTTAGAATAGGGTCAGACTACTTACAATACTAACTATAAATGACTTACAATGATCATCAATGATCTATTCATGCTATGATTTGACAAAAACAAAGAAGTAGTTCAGTGCATGAAACAGTTCATTGGCCAACCAACCACTTCATTGACCAGTCAACCGCTTCCATCTTCGGTCGCTGTGCCGCTACTGGCGCTCCAGGGCGTGTTGAAGACCTCCGGAGACGAATTGGTTTCACAGTACCATGGCGAGCAGGTGCCTCGAACCCCTTGGGGCCACTGTTGAAGACCTGCCAAAGGATCCGAACCACAGGGCTGACGGGCTGCTCACAAGGCAGGAGCAAACAGGAATCATGTTGTTTATATAATGGCTATGAATGGTGATGATAGCGTTTTAACGACGTTAAATGATTGTTAAATGGCGGTTAATGATGTTAAGATTAAGTGAGAACCAGTGGGGTTCACACGTTGTTGAAAGTTCCAGGTTCCAATGTGTCGCTGAATGAAATGCCATTGGGCTAAACTCGACACAAGCTGCTCTTCCAATCACCTCTTTCGTCGAGCAATCAACGCAGAGCTGCAGTAGCAAGGATGAATGTTAGGACCATGATTGATGATATTCCCAGGGGTGGTTGATTTACAACTGCTGGCCTACCATTGGTTGTCAGACGAGCAGCCTATACCAAGCCTTGCCTGGTAAGTCATCGTCATTTGAGTCCATCCACTGACAAAACGATGGCAGTTGGGGCTCGACACAGAGGAGCAGTTTCACGATCCGATCCCTCGAACCACTAAGCAGATCAGCCAGAGTTGATGAGTGTTGGTTGTAGCTTAGTTGGATCACATACATATGGGCTATTAATTGATGATGGTATGAATCACCTGCTGATTGCTGGTGAGTGCTATCAGTTGTCAAATCCTATCATTCATCATGAGCCCTTGCTGATCTTTTGCCACCAGGTAACACAGAAGTAGCCACCAGGCAATAAAAAGGTAGAAACATTCTTGTCATCAGCTGCCATGGAGTTTGCTTCGCAGCCTTTGGATTTCTCGTGGGTGTTTGGAAAGCTGATGATGGGAGCAGTGTCAAAGTCGTCAAAGAAAATGGGTCAGTGGCCATGTATGTGACTACAAAGAAGGAAATCACATTGGACGGCCAGGGTAGGCCTACTTGTGATGGCCAAAGTCTGCAATCCTGTAGTCCTGAAATCATTTCACGGGGACACAGGGCAAACCGTTGGAATCGGTGGACATGGCAGCGAAAGTGGTCACATGCACCGTTTCTGCGGGACATAGAACGCTTTTGTCAAGACGAGTTACCATTCCTGACAAGGGACCACCCTGTGTGGGTGCCGGTGGGGGCCTTCGAGGTGACTTCTCTGAGCACACCTGCAGACTTCGACTTTGATGGCCTGGAACGTCTTATGCGCCGTCCAGACGAAGTCAAAGCAGAACCACCGCTGACTGCTTGTCTTGAAGAAATGGATGGCAAGCTCAGCCTGAAGTGTCAAAGCCCGGGGCGGCTTGAGGTGTTGGGCTGTGTTCAATCAAAGCACATGAGCAAGGCGTTGAAAGCTAGATGCAAGATTAGATGGAACCTGTCTGATTCAACCTTTCTTGGCCAATGGGAAGATGACGACAACAGTAAGGTGGAAGTTTGGCGGGACACTCGAACTGAAACACTTAAAGCATGCTTTGAGAAGCAGGACCTCTATGCAAGGTGGGCTTGTGTGATGTACCAACGAAAGCACGGATGGATCTGTGGAGACTGGGTCTTGGAGGTAGATCAAAGCAACCCAGGCCAACTTGTTTGGCTGAGGAAAGACGGGTGGGGCGAGCGGGTTTGGCGCCGCCCAAAGGACTATTATGCTCAGAATGCACCTTTGATGCCAGATGTCTCCCAATTCTGCATGAGCGTCAGGGCCATGGAACCTTCTGGCGAGCCTGTTAAGGTGCCCGTCTTGGCTTTACGCTTCACGCAATACAACATCAACAAGGATCTCAAATTCACTGATGGGACTCTAATGCTTGTTTTGTTGAAAGATCTGATGCAGGGGGCAGCTGAGTTGGAAAGTCTTAAACCCCTTGAAGTCTATCGTTATACCGGGCCTGATGGAATTCCAGCGCTATACTGCGCGAACAACCGTCGGCTTGTGGTATTGAAAATGTTCCAAGCCATGCGGCCTCATGAATTAGTGCATGTCAGGTGTCGCATTTATGATCCAGATCAAAGTGAGAACTTCCATAGAAAGTACTCCAAACCGGGCCAATTCGATGGCTGTGATGGCCTCGGGTTGGAAATCTGGGTTCGAGAGTGAAATGGCAGCTGCCTGTTTTGCAACCTATCAGGCACTGCCATTGAATGTGGGGCCCTGTGTCAGGGTGAAGGGGTGACAGCATGTGACAGCCATTATCCTGGGCACTGACACATGGCCTTGGTGGCAGCCAAAAATGTTGAGTGGATTGCTGCCTGGTTGTCTATACCCATCATTTCCAATGATTGTCTATGACCATCATCAACCCCATATAGTAGCTATATAATTGATCGAAGGAAGTTTAGAAGTCTAACTTCCGACAATATGGACAACTCAGCTAGGGTAGATCGCCTGAGCAGATGTGTGAAAGAAGAGATGTGTGAAAGAAGAGATGTGAGCAGATGTGTGAAAGAAGAGATGTGTGAAAGAAGAGATGTGCGAAAGATGAGAATGCGAGCGCGCCAAAATGTTAGGAAAGTCGCGAAATGCTGTGTTTTGCAAGGTTTTGTGCCTCAGGAGGGTCCAGAAGGGTACCTCGCTAAAGCGGCGGGCCAAAATCGTGAAAAAACCTAGGCGCGAAGCACATTTGGAAGTCAAAATCGTAAAAACATGTCAGTGTCGGAGCACTTTTGGAAGTTGCAACTTGCAAAATGGTTAAAAAACCTAGGCGCGAAGAACATTCGGAAGTCAAAATCGTAAAAACATGTCAGCTTCGGAGCACTTTTGGAAGTTGCAACTCGCAAAATCGTGAAAAAACCTAGGCGCGAAGCACATTTGGAAGTCAAAATCGTCAAAACACTACATGTTCGGAGCACTTTTGATGACTCATGATTCTCAAAACTGGCACGCTGCCTGCGCGCGAAGCAAATTTTTAAGATAAAATCTTGTACCAAAATAAAAACTGCAATTTTACTAGCGTTTCGGGCCACTTTTCGGAGATGTCATATGATCATGAAAATTGGCACGCCGCCTGCGCGCGAAGCACATTCTCACGTCCGAAGTCGCAAAAACTCGTGGTTTTTAACAAGTTTTGAAAGTTGCATGTCCGAAAAAGTGCACGCGGCCAGGGCGAGAAGCACATTTTGAAGCAAATGTGTCAAAACACAGCACGTTTTGACACTTTTTGAACACAGGAGACAAAAGTAGGAAAACACTTGCGTTTCGCGTCACTTTTCGTGATTTATGTGGCCAAAATGTGCACAACGCTTGCGCGCCAAGCACATTTGCAGGTCAAAAGTAGCAAAACACTTGATGATCGGAACACCTTTGCAAGGTCCAATTATCAAAAGTGGCCAAACACCTAGATGCAAAACACTTCATGATCGAAGCACATTTGGAAGGTAAATGAATAGATAGACGAAAGATGGCTAGACAAAGAGGTAGCCAGATAGATCGACAAGTCGATAGTCAGATCGATGGGTGGCTAGATGGATAGTCAGATACATAGATGCATCGATGGATGAATAGATGGATCGCTAGATGGATAGATAGATGGATAGATAGATAGATAGATAGATAGAATAGATATATAGAACAGACAGACAATTGGATAGCCAGATGGCTAGATGGGTCGATAGATAGACAGATAGATAGACGAAACGATAGTCAGATAGATAAGTAGATAGATAGTCAGGTAGATAGACAGAAAGATAGACAGATGGACACATAGATGATCAGACAAATAATTCGGTAGATAGACAGATAGATAGATAGGCAGATAGATAAATAGATAGATGGACAAGTAGATAGATAGATACATAGACAGAAAGATGACGAGATAGATAGTGAGGTAGATAGAAAGACAAGTACATAGGCAGATAGATAAACGAATAGATCATCAGATAGATAGATAGATAGACAGTCAGACAGACAGAAAGAAAACTCATCCACTGATAGAAAGATAGCTCGACAGATAGGCTGCCAGTCAAGTGGCCAGATCGATGCTCACATTGGTAGGAAGTCAGGCCCAAGTGATGTTCAGTTCTCGGATCCCTCGGACAATCAATCGTCGCAACCACAACTGCACACTCCTATAGTGCTCCTATCTTGGAAACTTCCGCCACCGCCTTGTGCGGTACTACTTGTATTAATAGATGGTAAAACGCATCCATGATGTGTTTTTTAATTGCAAATCTGCCATGAGTTCAGCCACAGAATCCCAAGATCCTTCGCAGCATGATGAGAATCTCGCTGCGAACGACATGCGCAACTCGCACCAGTGAGAATTGCCACAGCAAAACCTGGCGCGAACCAGAAGCTGTCTGAGCAGCAAGGGTGTGTTCATGAATATTGATACTGGCAGTTGTTCAGCTTAGAGGATTCATAGTTTTCATTGGTTGATGGAACAGATCAAACCAGAGATTTATGCTTGGCATCCGATCAGCAGAGCAATGTTTGCTGGGTCGGTTGGACATGGTAGCTGCAATGTTAAAAGGGTCTTTGGTGGATATGTTAGGGCTTCTTCAAATAGTTTGCAGCATCTTTAGTGCTCAAAACAATCCGATCTCCGGCATTGATATTGTTGCTAGCAATTATTGACCATGATTCGCAGCTGAGAACCGCCGCTCATCAGACTTGTTAGATCTTGTTTGTAGACTTCGCATGACTTTGCCATCAATATCCAAAATCGAATTGGCGCAAGTAAATCGCATCCCCAATTTTTTTACGCTCTACCGGGAGAAACGTTCAAACCACGGGAAACCTGATGAAATGCGCTGCCAGGTGATTGCTGAATTGGGCAGACAGAAGCTCTGGCAGGACCTGTCGCGCAGTTCCCGCAGCTCTGTGATGAAGGAGACCCAGGAGACCAAGCTATGAACCAAGTCATTGAAGGCTGATGTATGGTGGTTCCTGATCCAAGCGATAAACATGGGTGGTAGGAGTTTTTCAATGGTGTTGTAACCAGACATGCAGAGATGGCTGTTGACAACTTGACAGAAAGGATCAAAAAGAGGTGAATGTTGAGGCAAATGTTGCCCCACCACGTGCCAGATAGATATTGCAAGATCTCCTGGCAGGCCCTCTATTAAGAGAGGATGGTCAACAGTTGTCTGGAAGTACTATGACGTAACTCCGGTTCTTTGGAAGGACAAGTCCCCTGCATATTTTTTGATCCGTGAGTTCATACCTCCAAGATCCTCCAAGCATTGCGAAGCATTGCCATGGCAGTCTTGGCCACGCTGGGTGGCAGCTGACCTCATCATGGCCCAGGATGCCCTGAGTCTCTTCCATGACTTCAAAGACCAGCAGCTGCGGCCCGCCGAATCGACCTATGAGGTGCTGCTGCTTGGAAGGTCATGCAGCGAGCTATGAACCACCCATGTTTGATGGGAAAATCGCTAGCTGTGGATGGTTGGGTGGTGATTTTTCATCCAAAAACTCCGACAAATCACTGGAAACAACCAGCTTATTGATGCTTGAAGTGCTGGTTGGGATGTGAAATCAGCAGCTAATGAACTGGTTGCTGGTTTTTCGTGATCACCATAGATCAACTATGATAAATCAATTCTATGAATTAACCCTGATTACATATTTTGTTAAACTTACTATTCATCCATGTATAACCCACATTCATTCATCATTCACCATCATTCATCATTGACTAGCACTTCGCCACCCTTGATTACCATGAATGATAGATCTACAACCATGTGGCTGCGGGTTAAAAAGCCCCTAGTCCCCTGGTTCCCCTATCATTCACCATTCTTTTCCCACTACTGTTGTTTGTGAACTTATCCCCTATTAGTTGGTTGGTCAATACTGATCCATAACCATGTCATCTCAACAAACCCATCTGCCCATCCTCCCCATTATAAAACATTTCATCAACCATTCTAATCCATTAAATAACATCAAACAAACCCATGGTTATAATCTAAAAACCCATGGATTAAAAAACCTGGTTAATACCATATAACACCGATTATCAATCCATATAGCACCGATTAAAACACCATTATAATCCATATAAAACCTATTATCAACTACGATAATCCATATAAATCCATTCAAACACCATACTTAATTTATACCTATATAACACCATACAAAACCCATGAAAAACCATGGTTAATACCATATAAAACTGATTATCAATCCATATAAAACCTATTATCAACCATTATAACCCATATAAAGGCCCATTAAATTCCATATAACCATGTCAACCATCAAAAAAAACATGTCAACCATTATAACCCATATAAAAACCCATATAAAACCATTAAGAACCCCCATGGTTCCTACTGACCCACCATGGCCATGGCAACCACCACGGCAGTCGCCGCAGGCCTTGGCCCGTGGCCTTTGGAGCTCCTGGCGCTGCAGTTTGCAGCTGCTACAGCTGCAACAGACACAGGTGCCACCGGGGTGGGGTCCGGTTTTTTAAATATCTAAAATAAGTAACTATCATTAATGATTAGTGATTAACAATGGTAATCTTTGGATATAGAATAGCTAATAATCTTTAGATACAATGATTAATGATTATTAATGAGTAAAATCAGTAACCATATCTTTTATATGGGTGTTTCTCAAAATAAGGGTATCCCAAAAATGGATGATTTATTACTATGAATGGTCTATAATGGATGATTTGGGGGTACCCCTATTTTGAGAAACCACCATATATAATGATAATATATGATCAAATCTAATAGATTAAAATACTATATAGTAGATCTGGTATATCATAAATACTATCAGTAACCCTTTCTATATCATTGATAATGTTTAGATATAAATTATTAATGACTAATGATGGTAATTGCATCATTCATGATGGCAATAAGCCTCATTCAATTTGATCCGTTTTGTTTTATATCGAAAATTGGTAACTTAGATGATCACTATTAGATGTCTAAGAAACTTTAATCACAATTAGTAAGCAATTTGCATCATTAATCATCACCATAATGAACCCTCATCACCATATAGTTCATCATCATTCACCATAGTTGCCTTGATCGATCATCATTCATCACCATAAATCATTACTACTCATCATTAATTACCATGAATCCTCTTTACTATGAACATTACTAATCATCATGATAATTAATCGCTAGTAATCATCATTATCGTTACTAATCATAAAATAAACCACTAATCACCATGCTTCACTATAATTCACCATCCGTCATTTCCAAAGAGCTCATCTGTGCAGGCTGCTGGCTCGCTCTGTTTAGCTGAAGTTGGCAAGTCGTTGAGGCGGGAAAGCGAAGGTGAGCCGAGCTAGAAACCCCGTAAGCACCGTCATTGAACGCAAATTGGTGGCTAGTTGTTGATGATTATTTGATCATGACAAATGATGATGAATGAAGGTTAAGGACTAGTTTTTAATGGCCCATGATGGTGAATTGAATGTGATTTGATGGTTGGATAATAGTTGGTGATTAATAGATTATTAATCAAAGTTAATAGTGAGTGGTGATGAATGATTGTTAGTTGATGGGTGATCAATGGTTAGAATGGCAAATGATTCATCAAGTTTCATCATATTTATCTCTTCAATTGGTGTTTCTCAAAATTGGGGCACCCCTAAAATTTCCAACATTTAGTACTTACAGGAATAGACCAACTATATAGTTGTTTTACCATTATTGTTGGTTATTATCCCCGATCATTAACCATTATTAGCCACTACAAATGAACCCCAACTACGGGGCTCCCTATGGCTTGAGAAACCCCTCGAAGTGGTCAGCTTAGTCATGACCAAAGCCACGGGTAGGCGAAGATCCCGCAGCAGATTTCTGGGATGGTGGGTTGATCAATGGCGAAGCTGCAAGAGCTGGATTTGGTGGTGAATGGCCATGTGGATCTTAATGATGGTCACCATCAGCATGGTAACTGATGGTAAATGGATCAACATGAATGACAGTTCATTGATGAACATAAAAATCAATGGCCAGTTAATCATGGTTAATGGTAGCAAATCATGATTGATAGTGACTTATGCTGGTAGCTGATGGTAGATTGATGCTAAGCTGATGGTAGATTGATGGTAAGTTGATGGCAAATTGATATGGTCAAGTGATTGATGGTTGATTGATGCTTGATTATGGGTAGTGGTGGTTCATGATGGTCAATTATGGTCAGTTATGGTTGGTGATAACTGGTTATTGGTTCCCAGATGGCTCATGATGGTTGAAAATAGGTCCTTAAGAGACGATTGTTTGATGGTTACTGCTAGCAAAGAGATGTTTGGATTATGATTGATAGATGATCAGCGAGGATTAATTAATATCATACATAGATTGTAACATATGATTGTATGATTAATCAATGATTAATGATGTTCAACCGATAATTAGTTGAAGATTCACACTTGGTTGATAAGCGCTCAATTGATGCTTTTTAGATGGTGAATCATGACTGACCAAGGCCTATCTTAATTCATGGTGGTTGTTTGACTGGCGAAGCATCCCAGGAAAACTAATCCTATGAATTCATAAGTGCTGGTTAACCCGGTCTAATTGTTCAATAACAGATAATTTGTGGGAAGAACGGATTATGGCTGAGTAGTCAATAGTTGATGAGTGGCTTCTGAATGCTTAATTCGTGGTTATGCATTCTATGGATACACAATGAATTTTTGACCAGTCAATGGCTAATCAATGACAATCAATGGATCTATGGAACCTTAGTTTTATTTTCGCCAATGAATGTTTAAGCAACATGGCCCTGCTGCTGTTTGCGCTGGTTGATCCATGGGTGAAGCTTGGCCCTGCCATGCTGTGGAACCACAGGAGCCCAGGGGGAAGATCAAAGCCAGAGGTGAGCTACTCGAGGTTAATAGACGGATGAATGGATGGTCGATATACGGGTTAGTAGATGGGTCAATGAATACTTACTAGATGGTTGATACATGGCTAATAGATGGGTTAATAGATGGGTTCGTACCCTCCTTGAAACTAACAGCTTGTCTTCCAAGCCCGATCATGCAGGGTCAAGATTGTGAATAGATGGGTCACTTAGTAGTGATAATTTGCTGATTGAGGGCCAACTAGTGATCATAGTTGGTACTCTTGGTCAATGTGGTAAATAAATGGCTCGTGAATGGTTAATAGATACATATGCACATGCATATTTGTAGAGTGATGTGTGATAAGTGGCGTTGTGGCAACTGCAATAAGAAGGATGATATAACATTCTAATATCTATATGTAGATATTTTAGTACGCAGTCATATTGCAAGCATCGTTGCGAAACAAGCACAAGAGTCATGATCACTAAAAACTTGGGGCGAAAATCGGAATGCCTCGCGCAAGGTTGAAGGGCCTCTGGCAGTTCTCTCTCCAATTTTTTTCCTTTGCCAAAAGGCATTGCTTGCGAAGGCGCCCGGGTGCGCGAGTGCAGAGATTGATGGGCGGAAAGGGAGTGGTCGGATGATTGCTCATGGTATCTCATGGTCACTGCTGCTATTGCTAGTGATGGTTTATCGATGCTATTCAATAGTGGTTGATAGATGTTATTAGCTTTTGTTTTTTAGGTAAAACGGTTAAACTATGCCACGCTCAAAACCAGGTTGTTCATGTTTAGTAGAGGGCTGGCAATGAGGAACACTGGCACAAGCATAAACGCAACCGGCGTAAGCCGGCGTAAGCTTTTTCAAGGATTCCAGTCACGTAAGCCGGGCGCAAGCCCATGTTGGTTCTCAGCAATGGTTGGCATTTTTCGCAACAAAATGGTAAAAGCTGCTGCGCGTAAGCTAATGCTGGGGTGGGGTGCAAAAAGCGTGTGGCGCAAGGCCGGCGTAAGCTAAGTTAAGCCCATGATCCCTGCGCAAGCTAGAATTGTGGTGGCGTAAGTAACGCGTAAGCGACCGCGTAAGTGTTTTTTGTTATCGCCTTGCTAAATAAAAGACCTTTTGATCATAGCTCATGGTGGATTTTCCATGTCCAGGTTAGTTTATCACAGCGCAATCATTAGTTGCGCATACCTAGAGATTTCTCATCGGTTGCTCGCCAGGAGTTTTTGTATCATCAGTCACTGTTGAACGATCATTCACCATCATTATAAGCTATTAACCATCATGAACCACCGCCACCAGCTACCATTCTAATCATCATTTTGGTTGACCAGATTTTGTTGAACAAATTAAGCCATCCTGAAGCTATTAACCATCATGAACCATCACAATCATGGGATGTTGGTCACTAACCCCTCATTATCAACCATATATCAACCATTGACCAAGCCATTTCAGTAACCTTCACGATTGGTCACCCCCTATCATCAGCCATATACCCCTTGTTGTCAATCATATCTCAACCATGTATCAACTATGTATCCACCATCAACCACATACTATCAACCACATATCAACCACTGACCAGCTAATTCACCATGGCTTGGTGTGTCTCCGCATGTCCTGGTCCACTGCACAACCGGGGGCGAACAACCGGCGCAGGGGCGCGGAGCGGCTGGAGACTTTCTGGGTAGCTCGGTGATCAGCCTGAGAGGTGGAGGGGGTTTGGACCGGCAATGGGAGACGTTGTCCAACGAGAAGCAATGACCTTGGGATGGTAAGAATGGCTGATATAAATGTTCAATAGATTCCTTATAAAAGTGATTTAAAGTCTATATATGGTGATAAATATGATGTTATATGATGTTATTAACGAGTGTATATGATGAACGTGTAAGAATATGGAACATCGTGATATGATGTGGTATGGTTGAACATATTCGGGACATGTTTTCGTTGAGATATGATTGTTCTCCTTTCACATTCTGCGAAATAGGTCTGATATTGGCGGGCTGGCGATTCAGGGGGAATCTCATGGGTTTTTGAAGAGAAACATGTGAAAAGTTCTGCAGAATAGGTCTGATGCTGAAGGTTGAAATGTGGTTGATATGGGTCAAGGAATATGGCGTTTACTTGTGATTCTGAATAGGTCAAAGTGTGGCTAGGAATGGTTGTGTAACTTTATACTGAAACCTATAAGCCGTTGGCAAGATTGCCTTCTTTCTTATCATTGTGAAGTTGCGAACATACAATTCGGGAACGTTGGATGGCTTTGACAAACAAAAAGAAATGGAGAAACAAAACGTATTCCAGCGGCATGTGAAATTGCAGAAAGTATATCTAATGGAACACGATTAATCAGCTCCTGACTATTCCATTACCAAAATTCCTTAACTACTATTGAAATACCAAATTTCAATCTACTAACCCAACTTTTGCTACTACCGAACTTATACATGTGCCGTCTGAACGAAGTCACTCGCACAGCTTGACCACAACCAACCATCCCCTTGGGTGATCCCTTGCTGATCCCCCGTGACTGGCGCCGAGGTCACTTCTGAAATGTGCTTCCAGCATTTACAAGAGCAAGGTCCTGAACAAGGCCGGACGGTGACTGAAGTGTGGCCAGATCTTGGCTGTCATTTTTGGGTGATCACATATTGCTTGCAATGCTTGATGAGAGTTGATTGTGATGACTTTTGTTGGTAAACTGAGCTGGAAGCGAAACATGATGATCAATTTGGACCTCGATTGTCATTCTTCGATGAATGTTCCATGAATGAATTAGTTAGTAATGATACTAGAACGTTATGATCAGGATTGACTGTCATCAAGTGCCATCAATGATCCGCGAGTGACGGGACACCATGACATATGCGGTTGACACCTAGTGCAAGAGGTGTCCGATCCACCAAGGGTCATCATCATGACACGGTCTCGGGGTGATCAGTTGATTAAGCCATTTACTGATGGTTCGTGGTGCCAAGGATAAACGAAATGACTCTCCCAACGGCTGATTCTCCATACTTCACTTGCCTGTTGCCATGGTTGATGATTAGTTACCACCACTGGTTGATAGGTTCACCGGCCACGGATGCCCAAGAACCAAAATTTGACTTTCCACCGGCTGATTTTCTATGGTTCAGCTGGCGGGGACAACAACTTGATCGATGAACCAACTTATTCGACCGTACATTTTGCAATCATTAAATCATAGTGTTGCTCTATGGAAGCAACTTCATCAGTTGATTTTCATCGATAATTGGCTGATTTGCTTCTTTTGCATCTGATTTTCTTTTGCTTCATCAATGATAACTCCTAAACATGATGAATCATCACGATAAAAATCAACCAATCAACACCTAATCAAACCAATACGAACCAACTTGCAACTGATAATCAGTAGTCACAACTCATCATATCTGAGAAAATTTCTCCCCAAACCCCGGAGGATGACGCCGCAGTGCCCATGGTCCCACTCGTAACGGAGCCCGCCGGCAGGTGCTTGGCTGTGTGCCTTGCGCCTCCTCCGTGAGTTGTACCACTTGGGTCTCTGGGAGCAGCAAACTGAGCCGGGCTGCGCGGAACGGTGGTTGGAGCCGGTTTCCCAGATCCTTGGGGACCCCAAAAATGGTTGGTTTATTACTAACAATGGTTTATAAAGGATGATTTGGGGGTACCCCTATTTTGAGAAACACCCGTATGCGTACATGAAAACCGTTAATGTGGCGAATGGTTTTTTGTAAGTTGTGTATGGTTAAATTTTCATGTATAGTTAATGTGCATGGTGAATGCGCATATATACCAGTTTTAATGATGCACTACATATAGTTATAATGATAACTAACTGATCTATATCACTACATAACCTGGATGGTTAATATAGTGGTTTCTCAGAATAAGGGACCCCAAAAATGGCTGGTTTACTACGACAAACTGTTAATCATGGATGATTTGGGGGTCTCCTATTTGGAGAAACACCCATGTATGGTCAATGTAACGCATGGTTGAGTATAGTGTATAGTATACTTAATGATTATGATTAAATATAATAAAACGAATGGTTAATGTAATGCTTGTTGTAACCAATGGTAGTTATTGTGCATATGATGCATATGGTTATAATGCATGATTAATGGTTATGTAGTTGTTTGGTGGTGAAGCAATGATTGGTTAGTGGTTGATTCACGCTTAATGAATTAACGGTGAATGAATGGTTGATTAATGGTTGATTGATGTTGAGAATAGTGGTTAATAGTTAGTGGTTGATGAATGGTTAGTTGGGATGGGTTGGCGGTTAATCAATGGTTAGTTGATGGGTTTGACGGGCAAATAACAGTGGTTAGTTAGTGGTTAAGTGGTGGTTAAGTGGTTGATGAATGGTTTGGAAGTGGTGAATGAGTGGCTAATGAATGGTCAATCAATGGTTGAGCAATGATGAGTTGATGTGAACAACAGCGGTTCATGAATGGTTAGTTACTGAGTAAGAGGCAACAAAAAGGGGTTCAATGATAGGAACATTTATCAACTTATAACTGGGTAAGAGTGGTGCATGGGCTTTTAGATAGCCAAACAACAATGGTTAGTCAGTGGTTCATCAATGGTTAATCAACATGGGTTAGTTGATGGGTAATGTTGACACTAATGCTTCATCAATGGTCAATCAATTGATCAGTGGTACAGTAACAATCATTGGCTAGTTAAACTACAGTAAGATGAACTACTAGCCAATGAGGTGATAAGCAACATGAATAGGAATAAGCTGCACATAACAAGCAAGAAAGGGAAACAAGGATTATAGTTGGCTGTATCCACCGAATACTTTCGTTGCTGCTATCGGTCTAGTGATTTGATATGTGTCTTTGTATGTTCTTTCCGTCTCTCTTTCTTGGTGCGTCTTTCTTTGATTTTCAAATTAGCTTATCTCTCCTTGACTATCTTAGTTTGTTTTCTCCTATCTCTCCATATCTATCTCTTCCTATGTATCTGGTTCATATGGTGGTTTCTTAAGATAAAGAACCCAAAAACGGTTGGTTTCTTCCTAATACTGATTACTATTGGATGATTTGGTGGTACCCCTGTTTTGAGAAACACCCAGACCCTGGCTATTTAGAAATAGATAATCAATATGTAATAGCAATAGATAATCAACTGGTATCACCACTACTTATTTTAGCAATAGATAATCAACTTGGTTTATCCTATCTATCTCTTCCTATGTTTATCCTATCTATCTCTATCTATAACTCATTTACTTTATCAATAGATAATCAATAAGTAATCACCAGACCCTTGCTCGCGTCTTCAGGTCCGCCGAACCCATCAGCCGAGAAATTATTGCGACCTCTACGGTGGTGGCCTGTGCTGTGGCAGGCTCTGGACAGATCCGGAAGGCGGCCTTGATGCTCGTTGAGTGGTTAATGAATGGTTAGCCCATGCTAGGTGAATGATAAGGTGAAGGATAGTTAATGATGGTTGATGATAGGTGAATGATAAGGTTAGCCCATGCTGATGGTAGATGATAGTGAATGATAAGTTTAATGATACTTTTTATGATAGTTAGTCAACAAAAATGAATATATCGTTAAGGATGAGCTGCTTGTGTTGGTCAATGATGATTACTGATGATGATGATTACTGATTGATGGTTAAACAGGTGTAATTCCTGATTGGTGCCTGGTGATGATTCATGCTGGGGGATATCCATCAATGAACAACAAACAACAATTGTGATATACCAAATGAACAACAAGATCAGACAACAACCAACGTACTTTTGCTGATGAAGCACATAGGGATGATTCCTGGAAAGCCTAGTCACCATCACGCTATCACGCATATTATGCTATCATTACTAGACATGATCCATTAGTGTAATGATATACTAGGCAACGGTAAATTAGTAATCATGTTAATTAGCAAAAACAACCGCGGCATTGAAGCAATTTATTGTCAACCCCTTTTTAGTCACAATTTGCTAACAGTCATGAGACATCAGTATCACAATAACGCTTTGTCGGTATCACTATCACCAATCACTACCAATCACTAAAGATTCAACCCTGATGGTTCAAGTCAAAAGTCACTATCACTACTAACTGTGCTTCGTCACCACTATTCCTCAGTACTAATGATGCTTCGTCACTACTATACTATCACTACATATCACTACTATTCCCTATCACTGCCCTATTCACATCTCCATGGTGGTCAGTCCTTTTTGCCTCTCCCTGCACTGTGTGTAGGGCACTGGCAAGTGGCCTTGAGTCTCGCCCTGGGACCTTTGGAGGCTGCCTGACTCCACTGGAGGGCTGGTTGGTTGGTTGATGTTGGTTGACGTTGGTTGACGTTGGTTGACCTTGGTTGATGTTGATGTTGATGTTGATAAGTTGATGTTGGTTGATTCTAGGTGATTTTTTTTTTGGTTTTGGTTGGTTGATTTTACTTGATGTGGTTTTTTGTTTGCTGCCGGATGGCTCTTGCTGGGGAAATTTCACCATGCAGTTCACAGTTTCACCTGTGAACCATTCATTTGGGGCATGTGACAGGCACAACGTGGCTAACTTTCATGATTTAGCTATGGCTGTTGGGTTAGCAAGCATGGGCAACTCTCATTGTTTCGTTGTTCAACTATCAACCAGTGGCAAACATAATTTGGCTGTGGCTATGGGCTAACAACAGTTAATAGTTGTACAAACATGATTGGCTATGGCTATTCGTTCGCTGTTGGTAGACTGTTCGACTTTCGTTGCTTCGGTGCTCAATGTGGGATGTTATGATTGTTATGTTGACTCTGACATGCCACAGTTCTAATTCCAAGATCCCGGAGGGTAGACTGTTGGTAGCTATGTGTATGCTTATAACCATAGCCACTCAACCTGCCAGGAACTACTAATACTGTTTAATGGCTTGATGGCTATGGGTTAACATGAGCCAACGAAAACATGGGTAGGCGAACAGTTCACATCTCAACACACCGCCAGGGGCACCGGCTTGCGAGCTATACGTTTATGTTGCCACGGTTGCGTAGCCCTCACACAGCATCCCAGTAGAAACCATCTACCTTCCAGTGGTCGGGACTGGCAGAACGAAACTGCCCGTTGTTCATTTTGGTACTTGTATATGTTTGTTATTTACTTTGTTGTATTTATTACATCCCAAACTCTATTTGCGTATATCTATATATAAATTGAATTATCAATATTGTTTGGTCCTCTACTCCGATGTATCTAATATTCATCAAAGACTATCAAACGCATTTGTTCAATATTAACAAGTTCTATGATTCTATTTGTTGACATTGATTGGTACCACTGAATTCTGATTTGGGAAGGGATCAAATTGCAAATAGTGATCTGGTTGGTGGTTCCAAACATTTTTCATTTTCCCTATTATTCATTAACAATTGGTTGGTTGAGAAGCATATTTTTCATAGGTGTGGTTCAACCACCAACCAGTAGGGACTTATTGGTCGCAAAGCCACACAAACCTTGCCCCAACACCTGACCATATCCCACCCGATCTCACCATTGAGAATCACTGGTGACCGGTGATTACGGTTGATGATTGATATGGTTATGGGTCAATCTTTAACCAACAATAGTGGGGGGTAAAAACCAACAAAACTATAGGGAAATTAATGGTTAATGATAGGGGAAGCAGGGGTACAGGGTTTCGACCCTCCGACCCACAGCAATATGGTTATGGGTCATTATGGGTCAATATTAACCATCAATATTAAGCAACCAACTAGTGGTTAACTAGCTGGTTAACGGTCAATAATCGGGGATGATAAATAATAATAGTAGGGCATATAGCAGCTATAGATGTCCACTAATAATCATTTTCAGTAATCAACAAACCATTTTTGGGTACCCCTATTTTGAGAAACCACCATATGGCTATGGGTCAAAACTTTGTACCCCTGGTTCCCCCATCAGTAACCATTGTTTACCTTATTGTTTCTGGTTATCAACCCCGATGATTGGTTGGTAAATATTGACCCATAGCCATATTGCTACTAGCAAGTTGATGATAACTATATCTCATACTTGGCCTTGCCAGGCCTACGTCAGCAGTGCCGGCTTTCAGCAGCTGTTGCATAGCTGCGCAGAGGCCGGGTTCGGAATGACGTTGGTGATGCTCGTATATGGTTCGTAGATGTTCATAGTGGTCAATAGTGCTTAAATAGTGCTCAATAGTGGTCAATAGTGCTCAATAAGTGGTCAATCCAGGTTCATAGTGGTCAGTAGAGGTTCATAGTGATCAATGGTTGCACTGACTTACAGACCATAAGGGAAATGGCTACAATGTGATCAGTCGGTTAAGCACTACATGAGCCTGGCTGTACCATAGTTCAGACAAATGCCAATAAGCAGCAACCATGATGACTGGCATGCACCAAATATAGAAAGGTGTTCCAGTTGAAAAAAAGCTCCGATCCTCATGGGTGTTAGTCAAATGTCAGTGAACCAAGCCACAAAATCACATGCTTGGTGTTTTTATTGCCTCTCCTGTGGGGGAATTTCCATATAGCCAGTTCTGAGGATTCTTTCTACTGCTCCAAACCAGCTACTGGAAGCCAGCCATCCATTGCCAATTTCACGCTGCATCCGAGCAATGGTTGATTTGGGTGTTTCTCAAAATAGGGGCACCTCCAAATCATCCAAGTCGTTGACCAAAATGATAAAATTTATCCAACAGTGACAATTTAAAGTAACATATTTTGAAGCAACCAGTTTTTTGGGGTCATTTTGGGTTCCCCATTTCGAGAACCAGGTGCCAGATGCAAGGCTAGTGGCCTGCTCGGACCTGAGTCAATGGTTCGTCCCTGGTTGGGGGGCTACAAATTCACCATGCCATGGCAAGGGTTAGCCTCCGTGGTAGCAGCGATGACATGGATGCAATCATATGCTGGTGGGTTTGAAGCATGTGTTATTTTCCCAAATGTATTAACAAATGTTCGATGAGTTGACTAATGCTTTTCATCGGGGTGGTTCAATCAGCAACCAGTAAGCATCATGGGTGCGGCGATTGCCAGGCTGATGCTTGGGAGGAGACCGTGCAGCTGTTGAACAACATGCTGCAGCTCAGCTGCAAGACCGTGGTGGACCACCGGTTGGGGAGGCGCTTCAGCTGAACTTGGCTGGGGAATGAGAGCTGGGTAGCTGGACATGCCTCTGATGTTTTGCAACTCTGCAGTTCGTCTTCGAAGAATCCAAAGGGTCGTCAGTTCAAATTCTGGCGAAATGGTATGCTATGATCCTATGGTGTCCTTTTCAGATTGGTGGTATTTAGTGTTCATCTTCGGTATTTTTGAACACCAACCAACTTCAACACCTTCGGGAACAAGCAGATGTTTTCTCCACTTGTTCAATCTTTTCGTTGAGCCACGGCATTCCGAACATCTCCCCCAAATCATGGGCTGCTTCCTTAGCCAAACTTTATGGTTGGTATATGGCAAAGATATGCAAAGATTGTTCTGCTCTCTGAATAATGCTTCACGGGTATATGACAATTATCACCCATGATTTGACATGATTAGCAATTATTCAGCCATTCTCAACCATGATTAGCCATTCAAGCCATTCTCAAGACCTATGAACCATCATCAGCCAAAGACGACCCCATTTGATGACACAGATCATGACAGTTCCCTGCATTGGCTCAGGATGTCAAAGGTCGCTGAATAGATACCATGGGCAGCCAAATGAATCTCCATGAATCCCAAAGGTGCAAAAACGGGTTAGGCATCCCTACAGGTTCATCAAACATGTCCTTGCCACGCGTGACAATGCCAATCCCTTGGATCTCATGGGTACCACTCGATTGCCTGGCTGCCACACTCATCAGCCATTGGCTGTTCGTTGAATCTCATGCAGTTACCATCATGGTAGGTAACAGGCTGGTTTCTACCATTGTTTTTTGGGGTTGGTTACCTACTATAATGGTAACTGAAAGCATAGGGAATGTCTATGACTCGGCATCCAGGCCGCCATGCCATCAGATTTCCCGACAACGCATCCAGCCTGCGCCATGGCGCGCCCGGTGGCCGAAGTGGCTCCCATCCTTGGCATTCCACTGGAAGGGATGACGAAGGGAGTGACGTATAGCACCAGCCATGGGAAGGAAGTGAAACTGGAGGTCCGACACTACAGCGACAGTGGCGAAGCTGTGGATGTTCCAGTGGTCAGTTGGGGAGCGGGGGTTGGATCTCCTATTGTTGGGGCCACTGCAGCAGCCAGTTCTTTTACCACGTCATTCATGGGAAAAATGAGCTAAAGGGCTACATTCTGACGAGGTGATTTGAACAATGGAGGTGTTCATGTTTTGTTTTTTACTAGATCAATGCTTGCGATGTTGGTAAACTCATTGGGCAGTATTTCTGGAATTCTTGAGGGAGTTCATACCGGCAATTTTGAGCACTGGAACCGTTCATTGATTTGATTCCAATTATACGGTTTCATAGATTTCACATATCTTAGAATTATTGATTTCAATCATATTTCATGCGCATTTCATTACACTCATATGTCATCGTCAAATTCTTCATGTATGGTAGATTGACCTACATATTTGGGTCAACAAATGTAGGTAAATACTGCATACATGGAGCAATTGGGATATGTCATCACCTGCCAGTTACTGCTGAGACTTGCATTTGACTTGGCAGCCGACCGAGTTGTCACAAGGCACAGTGACCCTATTGGAAAGCAACCAATTGACCCAAGTTACCCAAGTTGCATGTGGATTGGTTAGAACATATGATTTGTGATGAGTACAATGGTTATCAAGGAATAAAACATATGAACATCATACAAAGATATGTGAGAAACACAATTGCATCCCATTTACATACGTACATATGTCATCATCCCGGCGTAAGATAACATGTATATTATATATACATATATACATCCCTTCGGCACACAAATATAGAAATTTATCAGCCACTGTTGTCAATGGTTAACCACCCGCAAACTCGCAACGATGGGCTCATAACTCCACACAGTTCAGGCGCCAGATGGCCGGTACCGCGCCAACATCTCTGACGCTGAGGTGAGGACAACGACACCCATACGGTGCTCCACATCGGCGACTATCAGTTGCGAGACGATGATGAGAATAGCCGGGACTTCGCCAATCGGATCCTGGGCATTTGGGAGTTGATGTTGGATGATGTTGATGTCGGTCAACAATAGTGAAGTAATGAAGCATAATGAAGCTTATTTGTTTGGATTTCATTGGAATTCTATATTACGAATTTCGTTTGTAGTGTGACAACTGGTTAATGCTGGTTAGAATCCTTGGAATTCCCGTTTTTTCTATCCGAAACTGGTTGTTTGTTGGGAGGAAGCCTGGTTGCCTACTGTATCATTAATTACCATCTCTATCTAGTCATCAGCTAGTTAACCGTTATGAATTCACCGTTGTTGACAAACCATGGGATCCTGAACTTGTTGCTACCTTGAAATTACACGCACCAGTTGCTCAAGAAAAATGACTGTATTGATCCTTAAGTACTACTAAGAGCTGTTTCTCGCCATTGTTGAACCCTCGTTCACCATCATTGTCAGCTATTAATCATTACTGACTGTCATTGTCAGCCTATCAGCTAGTGACCATCGTTATCCATCGTCAATCCACTATTGTTGACATATTTCACCATCATTAGCAACGATCATTCACAAGACTCACCGGACACCAGACCTTTGACTAAACGTGACCAACCAACCAACCAACCAAACGTGAGAAGCGACTGGTTGGTGGTTTAACCATACCCGGATGCTCCACGTATGGTATGTTTACCTACATAACGTGATTATCTTAGAGGTAAATGTAGGTAGATACAGCATACATGGAGTATTTCGGATACATTCTTGAGATGATGCATTCGAATTAACCAGCATATTTTGAGTATGGGGCAACACACCACCAACCAGATAATGAGAAAGAACCCGCCAATACTCATGAGAAACACCAATAATCAACCAGCAATAACGGTTAGATAACGATCGACAGCAAGATTGCCATCACGTTGCTTGCTTGCTCGCTTTGGCTTGGCTAGTTGGGTCGATTCACTGGTTCTCCACCAGCGTGATTCGAAATGTCAAGCGCTGTGTGGTGCACCAGACACGGATCAAAATCTTAAGATGACGGTTGAATATATTGATAAACCTACACTTCATAGTTAAATTGACTACTTGATCAACCATACTTCAATTGAATCCCATTCCCATTCATCCATGAATCAATGATAGTTCGCCTTGGAATGCTGGAAGTCCTTAGCTCAACCCCAGTGGTTGCCCGGCGCCCCTGCCCGCCCCGAGGACCTACAGCCTGAAGGGCCCCGAAGGCGAGGTCTCCTATGGCGACAAACGCTGCAGAGCGTCCTACTGGGACCATCCCTTCATGTGCCTTGGTGCTGGGGCAGTTGGTGGGGCAGGTGCTGGGGCAGTTGGTGGGGTGGGATGTACTGCAGGCGAAGTATAACGAGTGTAACCTAAGCTATCAACAGTTACATACCGACTATAAGGGATATACCACCTATTATAGGGGATATACTAGAGGACAATAACCGGCTTGGTTGAGGTGGGGCAGGTGGTGGGTGATATGCTGCTAGTTGTGGTTGGGATGTACCCACTACAACCAACAAAAATCTGGGGATACAATAACTGGTCAATCAGTGGTCAATCAAGAACCATAATTGTTGCTTACTATCAATCCTTTCTGTCAGTTTTTGAGAGATAATTGATGGGATAATAACCAGCAAGGAGTGACAACTAGTTGGATATACTATAGTGGAACCAAACCATATGATTAGTTATATAGGTTGATTCTATGGTCAAGTTCATTTTTAAATATAGTGGTACTGGTTGATATGGGTTGATATGGTTTTCGGGCTGGTGCTGTTTAACATGTGTTTCCATAGTATTACCAAATGGTTGCTTCTTTGACTACTATTTTTTTAGAGGCGTTGAAACCAAGAACCAGTTTTGTCCATCAAGGGTGGTACCTACGGTCCCCATCCAATGATAAATGGGAAAAGCATCAGTGACTTTCGGGTACGCCAATCTTGGGCAAACACATACTGGTTGATGTTAAGGGATATACGTTTTGTAACTCGTGGCATATTTCAATGGTGGTTTGTTTGGCTTATGGCTTCAGTCATACCCTTTTTTGGATGATGACAAAACTAGTTGACCTAGTACATGTTTGCGATGGGGCACCCACAGACAGGTTCACGTGGTTAACAATGGTTTTTTGCAAGGTATACCCTTTGGTGAACTAACCTCGCAAAGCAAAATCCATCATAGAAATAGCTGTTTTTTCCCACCTTACCCTCAAAAAATTGGATGATTTTCCAAGGTTACAAGAGACTACCAGAGGCTAACCATCAACACTGCTGGCCTGTGGGCATTGGCAAAGGCCACAGATGGCGCAACCGTGGTGGTTCCCGCTCAGGTTCGCCCACGAGCATGGTATAGGTGGTTGGCTCGGAAGTCATACCAATCAGCGCAACCATATCAAGACGGGCATGGTCTCAAAACGGTTGGCTGGTTGAGTGCTGACTTGGTTGGTAAAGCATGACTTCTCGCGGTGTCTAAACCCTTTGGTTTTCATAGTATGGGATTGTTTTGCCAACTTCTGTGATCGAGATCGTAGTTGGCTTGTCTATTTTTGGAACCAACAATTCTTTGAGTTATAACTACCTAGGCTATTTCCCAAAAAACAGCTATAGACACTGGTATTTGCTGTGAATAACCAAACTATAGGATGATTGTTGTTTCAAATAACCCACTGGTCTTAGTTAGGTCCTTTTGAATAGTTGTAACTGGGTATCAAACAACAGGAAGAACGAACTGTAAAGATACTATAGCTGGTTGGTGGTTTCAAATACTTTATATTTTCACTAATAATCATTAACAATTGGTTGGTTGACTAGTATTTTTCATAGGGGTGGTTCAACCACCAACCAGATAGCGATCATTAGCCATTATTAACCCCATATATAAGCATCACTAACCATTATTAACCACGATTAACCACTAGGGATTGAAACCACCAACAAACATCAACCGAAGGTCTGTGAATCTCAGAATCCAAGCAGTTGATCTCACCACCCAGGTGGAAGAAAGGAAGCGAGCCACTGGGACTGATGTGGGAACAGGGGGCAGCGACAAGGGCTGATGATTCATAGATAGTTTGAATACCGGGACTGGTGCCTTCAATTTGGTCAATGGTTGGTGACATGAATCATTGAGTCATCATTCAGCCATTTGTTTAATGGTCATTTGACCATGTTTTAACCAGTCATTGAAGAATCAATACTGTTGGTTAAATGCTCGTTAAAGGAAGGACACATGATGCTTAAACAATGACCAGGAAGGACACATGACGCTTAAACAATGGTCCATTGGTCCCAGGTTTGCTTATGATCCCTGTTGCCCATAAAATTGTTGAAGCTCGTAAAACCTGGTTGAACGGACTGGAGGATGAATGTGGAGATCCATCAAAAATGAAACGGACAACTTATCCCCTTGGGATGTCAATTTTACATTTGACTACCTTTTTTGGATGACATGAAGACGTTATGCCCCATGGCATTCATAACTACACTGAAATCAGCAACTAATTTACCGAAGTACCTACCTACTACGGTTGCTACCACCATCGGTTTTGGACTTGCTGTTTGTATCATCATCCACACCATCATTGTTCATGCAATTATGGGACTTTACCTAGCTATATATTTCAAATTGTTTCCCGCTTACATTGTCGTGCTCCAAAGCACTCTGACCCCATGGGCGTTTGCAGTGGCGACCTTATCGGCAAGATTGGTACTCGCAATGTCACACGGGTCGAACGTGACCACTCATTTCATTAGATCATTAACCACCAAATTCAACCAGCAAATTCACCACCACCTGAAAAAACCATTCTCAACCTAGCCAACTCAACCAACCATCAGAAGTATAGCCACCTTAACCACCTTATTCACCAGCTAAGTCACCTTATTCACCACCTAAGTCACCCCTTAACCAACCCCTTCGCCCCCGTTGTACCCCAGGAAGGAGCTGGCTGAGCTGCTTCAGAACTTGGCCGACAGCGAGGAGCTCACGGTGCCGGAGCTGATCTCGCTGATGCCCAAGCAGTTCCAGTGGTTCTTGCAGCGCCTCGGACAGCGCGGATCAAGCATCAGCGGGTTGTGAATGGATCATTAGTTGTTGATAATGGTTGTTAACCAGTTAATGATTGATAATGGTTGTTAATGATAATGATTAATGGTTGTTAGTGGATCATTAGTTGTTGATAAAGATTGTTAACCAGTTTATAATTGTTAATGGTTCTTGATAAGTTAAAGGATCCATTGGCTGTTGATGATAATGGTTGTTAATCAGTTAAATTGTTTTTAACCAATTAGTCAACCATCAACCAGGCGGTGAAGCAGGCGGTTTTTCTTGCAGGTCGTTAATGCGATTGACCAAGCGGTTAACGCTAGTCAATGCTATTGTTACGCGCAATTCCCACCCTTTGCCCCGCAGGGTGGGAAGTGCGCGTATTACTAGCAACCATGGTGGGTGTATCCAGCAACCATGGTGGGTGTATCCAGCAACCATGGTGGGTCTATCTATATACAAAAGAGATCAGTACCAGAATCCAATGTCCCACCCCCGCTGAACTATATGTTTCATATACAGGAAGAACTCAGTACCAGAATCCAATGTCCCACCCCCGCTGAACTATATGTTTCATATATACGAATAACTCATTAGCAGAATCAAAAGTCCCACCCCCGCTGAACTATATGTTTCATATACAGGAAGAACTCAGTACCAGAATCCAATGTCCCACCCCCGCTGAACTATATGTTTCATATATACGAAGAACTCATTAGCAGAATCAAATGTCCCACCCCCGCTGAACTATATGTTTCATATATACGAAGAACTCATTAGCAGAATCAAATGTCCCACCCCCGCTGAACTATATGTTTCATATATACGAAGAACTCATTACCAAAATCAAAAGTCCCATCCCCGCTGAACTATATGTTTCATATACACAAAAGAACTCATTACCAAAATGAAAAGTCCCACCCCCGTTGAACTATATGTTTCATATACACAAAAGAACTCAGTACCAGAATCAAATGTCCCACCCCCGCTGAACTATATGTTTCATATATACGAAGAATTCATTAGCAGAATCAAATGTCCCACCCCCGCTGAACTATATGTTTCATATATACGAAAAACTCATTAGCAGAATCAAAAGTCCCACCCCCGCTGAACTATATGTTTCATATACACAAAAGAAGTCGCCCCGGGAGTGCGTGCGGGTCCACCACGTCCCGCATGATGATGATGATGATCATCATCATGATGATGATCATCATGATGATGATCATGGTGATGATGATCATGATGATGATAATGTTGCTGATGATGCTGATGATGATGATGATCCCGTCACTCTTGTACCTGCGGGGCAAAGGGTGGGAATTGCCCGTATTGTTACCAATCCATGGTTATTCAATAGCAGGTGAGTCTTGGACACTGGGCTTTTCGGAACAGTGAAATCAATTGCGTTGGATAGTTCTTCGCTAATTGTGGTGAATAGTCAGCTAATAGTGGTTCATAGTCAGTGAGCAGCAATTAACTGACTGTTCACCACGAGTTCAGTCAATAGTCAGTTTATGGTGGTTGAAAGTCAGTGAATAATGGTTGATGCTAATTGGCAGCAATTGGTACCAAGTCATGGCGAATAGCAATTGACATCACTTCACCGTTGTTAGTATCATTGGCCCCCAGCGAATATTCAGCATTGATCTCAGGGACCGTTTGAGGCCCATAGTGCCACCATCAATCGCAATTTTAAAACTTCCTGAATCACTACTTTTTACTTATCAAAAAGATGCTGAACATGTCATCACCTACGATTTCAAGCTGATTGACCATTGATGCTAACCATCAATTAACCATCAATAAATCACGATCCAACCACAAATCGCAATTTTAAACCTTCATCAATCAATTTTCTGATCACAAACATGCTGAAAATTGTCATCCATTAAGATTTCAAGCTCAATTTGATGGTCAATGTCATCCAGGAGACGGAACATTAAGCAGGTTCGTTGACCATCAAAAACCACGTCGCATGGTTTCTCCCGGCACCTGCGACCCAGGCAATCCAAGGCTGACGGAGTTGGCGCGGGCTAAGCACCCCTGGTTGGGTCCAAGGACGGCCCACCGGAGATCGATGTTTGCCGAGTGGATCATTGCCATGAGATGATCATTAGTCAGCATGAGCCACCAATAATAGGGGTAACTAACAACAATAATGGGAGAACTATCAATCATGGGATAATTATTGATGCTTAGTTAGGGATAATAGGAGATAACCATCATCAATCATCAATAACTAGCCAACAATAATGGTTGGTAATAGGGGATGCTAAGCAACAATAATAGTTAAACAACAATGATTAATAGGGGATGCTAAGCAACCATCATTTGGTTTTATTTTCGCTGATAAATTGGGAAATTATTTCTTGCAATGATGGTTCCTTGCCTAGATGCCCAAAATGGTGACCCGCCGAATGAGCGGATCGAAAGGGCTGCCAGGATGTTCTTTCTGATTTGATTGGAGCTTAGCTGTGATTGCTGGTGTCCCCACTAAGAATCTGGCTGGTGGTTTTAAACATTTTTGATTTTCCCTAGTAATTTTAACAAATGGCTAGTTGACTAATACTTCTTTCGTAGGGGTCAAAATCATCAACTAGGAATGGCAAGGAGAGCGGGCGGGGAGGGGGGCAGCCATCAATTTATGGGTTGCCATGTACTGCTTTATAGTAAGGGCCAGTTGATGGAAACTGACCATCATTCAACATGATCATGCCGACTCGTGAATGTGTCATACCTGTTACTAGACGTAGACATTGTTGTTAACCACGATTAATAATGGGTATGACACATTAATAGTGGGTATGAGAAAATGACAATAATGGTATTACTAGACTTCGACATGGTTTTAGTACCCATAACTTCATCCTGCACGGCCAACCTTGATTTATCATTATGTAAATCAATTCCAACCATCGATAATTTCTTGACAATTCGCAATCTAGTGGAATGTTCTTCGTATGTCACCATCAACCATTTTACTGTCTATAGCGATCGTTTTTAATCTACTGGTATATTAATTGGTTGTTGTTGATGATTGATGATCACCGTTATGATGTACCATCGTTGCATGTTTGCAATGTTGTAGCCGTTCTGAATATCAACCTGCATATATTAATCATGATTTGCCAACAGCACAGCAACTTGACCTAGTTGGTGCTCTGAAAACATGTTTCGTTTTCCCTGCTCTGTGAGATGATTGGTTGACTAAATGCTTTTCAGAGAAGTTAAAAAGCCCCAACCACTGATTTGGCTGTGGGTCAAAACCCTTAGTCCCACTGGTTCCCCTATCATTAAACATTGTTTTCCCTAAAGTTTTGTTCCTCATTATCCCCCATTATTGGTCGGTTAATTTTGACCCATAGCCATATAGTTGGCATATATCCCCTATACTTGTTAGTTATCATCCCCTATCAAATCATTAACCATTAACCAGCTATTATTGGTTGGTTAACTGCTCGACATCTCCACACTTCGCTTGACTCGATTTCGCGACACCGATCGGATCGGCCTCGGTGTCGCGCACCGGCACGAGAATTTGTACAGGACTGCCGGCGAGAAAAGAATTGGCTGATTGATAGCCGGCTGTTGGTCATGGGGACGGTATTTATGTCAACCAATGTTGACACGGGATTAATTAACTCATATTAGATCCATCCCCTGGCTCCCCGAAATTTGGTCCTTTCCAGATTTGAATCTTGGTTGCAATGCTTAATTTCAAATTGTTGCCTCGTATTTCGAATAGCAACCAGACTAATTGCAAATTAACAATCACAGTTCCATTCACACCATGCCAGCAGGAAATGTCCATGTTGGAACCCATAGGCTGCTGCTGCAACTCAGGTGATCCTTTTCTCATAGGAATTATCTAATTACTGGAAACCCTGATAAATTGATTGGCAGATGATTTGGGAGGTTGGAAAACACAACTGCTTGTTCAGCCCTTGTTGATTTTGCGGGGGGGGGTCATGAATCCCGGGTCAACATCAACCATCATTAAACATCATGATTCAACCATCCATGTTGACCATCATCAATTCCTATCATTGTTGGGTATTCACTGCCATTAGCATCCATAAACCACCATGCGCCACCTTTCGCCGCCCTTAAGCACCCTTGTAACCACCCATGTCACAACCCTTGTCACCACCCTTGTAAGCACCCTTACAACCGTCGTTAAAACCACCTTTATAACCACCCTTAACCACCACCACTAGCCACCAGCCACCAACCATCGACTGCAAAGCATCTGCTGCCGCCCAGTCCCGTGGGTCCTTCTGCGCCGTCTGCGGTGCGGAAGTATCTCCAGAGTCTTCCGGAGCAGCACTGGCGGATGGCCATCACTGTGCCGGGATCCCCGGTACCATGGGTGGTGCTGGTGGTAGTGCTGGTGGTAGTGGTGGTGGTGGTGCTGGTGGTGGTTGATATGTTACTGTAATTCTTGAATGAATGGTGAGCTGAATTTGGATTATTGGTCGGATTTATGGAAAAATGATAGTGGTTAATGTTGGCCATTATTCATGATCAGTGGCCAGTGTTCATATTTTTTTGCTAGCAATCGAATGAATCTGAGTGATTTTTATTTGTCATTTTTTCGGTGTGATTCATTCGATTGTTTTGCAAACAAGATTGACATGAACCAACACCATGGCAACAAGAACTGAATACCAACTACATGCTTTCATTAGCAGCACCATTACTGTAGTATTTGAATTCACACATTGAAAGAAAACATGAACTATTGTTGGATGCATTCAGGATTGTCTTTTTGCATAGACGGGCGGGTGATAGAACTGCTGCTAGAAGACAAAAGTTGCTTGAGGGATCTGATGCGTTAGCCAACAATGCTCAACAATTGTTAGTGATCTTTGATCATCGGTACTTATGTTTCAAGAAAGGCTCGTACTGGCCAGTGCTGCTCACAATGGTTGTGAATGTTTGATGCTCAATCATCAGTGGTTTACAATGATGGACAATCACTATTATCAACTACTTGATAGCAATCATTGACTGGTTGATAAGAAAGGTTAACGGGCTGATTCCCACGAATGTTTGATACTGATTGAACATGTCGAAATATTGGTTGATAAAACACGGCCTTCAAGCCTACAAATCTTTGTCAATGAATGGTGTTCCTCGATAATTGCTGGGCTTTCCCATCAATGAACATTTTTGGAAGTGTTTGGGAGCATCACCATTATGGACAATTATGGTCAACCCCATATTGCCCGAACAGACCTTCATTGCTGGTTGTTTACCCTATAAAGATGGCCGATGGTTTGCGTGCACCCCCAGTTCCGGAAACACCCATATACGTACTACCTACCTACAAATACACATCTACACACGTGTGGAACCAGATGCCTACGTATCTATGCCCAGCTCACTCTATTTGTTGGTTTTATAAATGCATATTTCCACAAGTATATGCATATGTATACCTGTGTACAACATACATATTTTTCATCTCTCAATCTAACATATATATATATACTATGTAAAATCATTTTCGCTCCTCCCGATTTTTTTCGTCTATGTTTTGGTTTGTCCCAAAGAACGGGTTTGCAACGCCGGCGCTTTTTGATGCTGATCATTTTGGTTTGCAAACCCTGTTTCCGAAAGCTCGCGTTTTGTGTTGGGCCTGTTCATTTTTGGGACCGCTGGGCGGCCCGAAAAATGTGACCATGGGATTGTTGCCGCAATGTTTCGGACCTATTTTCGGAGCCATTTTCTGGCGATGTTTTTGGGGCTGGCAACCATGCCAAAAATGGTTTGGTTTGAGGGTTTTCCTTCGGCAAGTTGCCCCCCCAATCCGCAACATGAGTTCAGCTTTGGCGAACGTATTCTGTGGAAATTTTGCTCGAAAACCTCGGCACGCGCGCAAGTTTTGTCGTGATACTCTGAGGGACCTTGGTTAGGAGGCCGGGAGGTCAAGGGTTTTTGGGCGCGAGAAGCGGCGCCACAGGCGCTTGATTTCTAAGCTCCTATTTTAGATTGGCTCACAGATTCTTAGACAATGGCAGGTGCTTGGATTTCTGTGGATGTCCGCCCT
>VSDK01024472.1:310105-328255 GCA_009767595.1 Symbiodinium kawagutii
GAAAGAGTGCGGGGTACAATGCTAGAAGGGAGAATTGCGAGAACCCCCCTTGGCGCCCACCCAGCACCCCGGTTAGTATATCATTGTAATTCCCAAACGGGGTATGCGGGTCCGCTCCTATAAATTTACAGGTAAAGCAGGTCCGCCGACGGCGGACCTGGGTCCGCCGGCAACCAGATGCTATGGTATTTCACACGTTTTGCGGGTCCGCCGCGGGCCCGCCAATGTAAATTACCACACGTTGGGGTCTGCCGTCAGCAAAATATATTGGTATTTCCAACGTTTTGCGGGGGGGTTCCGCAGGTCCGCCCCTGTAAATCACCATAGAAAATGCACACGCACCCATGCTCCTTTGGGCTCGCTGCTGTTTCCCATCATCGATTCAATGTGCAAAGCGCCAACAAGGGCACAAAGCGGTCCAAAAAGCGAGGGCGCTTTTAAGCGGGATTCACAGCTTCACGCACATGGTCCCTCACAATATATATAGATGTTTGCTGGTTAAATAGTTTATATGTGCATATGCTATCTATCACTATAGCATATATAGATATAGCATATATAGATATTCATTGCCTAAACATATTGCCTAAATATATGGTATAAGCATATGCCAAGTAACATCAAACTGTCTATCTAGCATATATAGATTTTCATCGCTTATAAATGTTATTGCCCCATATTATTAACCATTGACCAGCTAGTTCACAACTAGTTGGTAGCTTGATATTGACCCATAGCCATCATGGCCTAAATAAGTATGATTACTTAGATTTACACATATACTGTACTTAGATTTATATGCATCTCTCTATCTTAATAAGAGAGTATAGATTTATCTAAATGTTTATAGTAACATACCGTAACCGTTTACATATTTCAGGAGACCAACTATGCAGGGATATGGCTATAGAGCAGGGATACGGGCTGTTTTCGGTATAGATGTGGAATTTGATGTTTCTTGTTTTTTTGGTTTGCTTCTTTGCAGCGGGCAGAGGAATAGAAGAAGTCAAGGACAGGAAACGTCAACGAGAGAAGAAGGGAAGGAGAGAAGAAGCCAAGGAGAGGAGAAACCAGAGAGAGAAGAAGCCAAGGAGAAGAGAAGTGAAGCAGAGACGAAGTCAAGGAGGGAGGAGGTCAGGGTGAAAAGAAGTCAATGAGAGGACAATCAGGGGACAGTGTTTTCCAATGGCTGGTTTTTCCTCCGATAACCCCGCTTGAGCTGTCTCCTTCCACATCCAAGGTTCTAGTTTTCCTCTCACATCCCCGCTTCTAGTCGATCCTCCCATATCCCCGCTTCCGACTTGTTGTGAACGTGTATGCGCGCTCCTCCCGTATCCCCGCTTCGCACCACCTCCTCCCGTATCCCCGCTTCCGGCGTTTCCTTCCATATCCCCGCTTCCAAAAAACTTGCCCAAAAAAGAGGCTAAAAGAGGTCAGAAAATTGATGGTTTCGGCTGAGGGATAAGAAGTTGGTCTTTGTAGCACGTCTTTTTGTTTCCATGTTTACCTGCCTGTAAATGTACTGAAACGACGCTCAAACGACTCTGAGGAGACGCTGAAGACGATCTAGAGTAATTACGTGTTTCACATGGGAGAGTGTGCATGTTTCTTAGTCACAGTTGGTCCTTCATGAACTAATCTCAAGTCCACCCCTTGCAATTTTAACCTGAGTTGAAGATAGGCTTCCAAATCCACCCGTATCCTTGCTCACTTCTTTCCCCGCTTCTTTGGCTGCCCAAATATTTATATAAGTCCCTTATATTTATCTAGATATATAAGCAGTAATCTGATTATGATTTACCTAAAGATTAATATAATTAAGTGGTCTATACAATATGTATAAGGGCCCTATATTTATCTAAAGATTTTAACCTTTATATATAATCTATATACAAAATATAATTTATATAAGGCCCTTATATTAAGGGCCTTTATTTCTGCTTGACCGTCACCACATCCGCCCCTGTTCCAAGGCTCAACGACCTGGATGCTCAAGACAAGGAGCTGCCATCCTTCGCCGCATCCGTTGATCTGTCGCGTTGGTGCCACACGCGGTCGCCCACCAGTTCGATGACGGGATTAATGGATTTGAACGGCTAGATATGGGGGATTTTGATGCTTAGATATGGTAAATAGTTGCTGAGTCATGAGGCATTTTTATGGTTGAATATGGATACTTAGATATGGTTGGATGTGGTTCATGGTTAGTAATATGCTGGTGATCGAGATTATTCTGAATAATGATGAATTGAACCATTGATGGTGGCTTAAGACTAGTGTTTGTGTGCTATCATTAACGAAGTTGATTCAAGATGTTGGTTGATCATGGTCATGGTCTGTCACCTTCTGTGATAAGGCGATGAGTGATGGTGAATGGCAACCAATGAAAGAGCTTAAAAGTCCTCATTAATCTGTCAAACTTCAAGACTCTCAGTGGGGTATTCATTATCAGTAAAATTGTGTTGAACACATTTCGTCGAACATGCTGGTTCTGTGGTTGATATGGCTAAAGGTGTATAGTCGTTAGTGAAAAGGCTAATGGTTGGTCCGTCAATGCTTTATTAATAGCTGATTAGTGACGAATAGATGGCTACTTAGTGGTCAATACACGGTTGAATGCTCTAATTGAACCATATATTGACCATCTTTTGAACCATTTATGTGAACCCTTTACGAACCATTGGTTCACTACTGGTCATGATGTATTTTTGCTCGTCTTTTTGTTAGCGCCATGTTGACAAGCTCATCAGCTCACTTGCAATCATGCTTCCTATCGGTGGCCAAGGATGGGTGAGTGCATCATGGGTTCTGTCGCATGTACCTATGAGCCTATGATGATGATGCTTTGATGATGTTTTGATGATTGTTTGACGATGCTCTGATGTTGCTTTGATGGTGCTCATGTTTGGCAAATTCCACTACACTGGGGATATCGAGCGACATATTTTGGTCTAATCGTCATTGATTGTTGCTGTAGTTGTGCATACGTGTTTGTTTATTTATCTATGTGTGCGTCCATTCTATGAGATAATCAAGTGTCAATGACACTGGTCTAGATATGTGTGTTTATTGGGTTCATAGACGTTTATCTATGTTGATGCGTGTCTATTTAGACATACATGGTGATGGACACCTAGTTTGAGATTGTCTACCTATCCATGACACATGTTCGCAATGACCTATCGATCTGAACTGGCATGCAAATTGATGACATATCAAGACACATCTATCATTTGTCTATCCCACTTGATCGAAATCGTGGGTAGACATCATCTACACCTGTCTTTACCTATCTATCGATCCTATCTAATCAAATCTAATCTAATCTAGTTTAATCCAATCTAATCTAATCTAATCTAATCTAATCTAATCTAATCTATTGATCTTAAGTATATCTGTAATTCAGGACATATCCATTGATCTATGCATCTGTCGCCAGGAGATCGATGTCTCAATTGTTGCTGCTGCGATCCAGGCGCTCTCACAGCCTCCAACGCTGAAAATGAGAGTCATGGATCATCGATAGCAAATAGTAGATCATTGGAACTATTGTTGATAATGAGTAATGATAATCATTGGAACTACTTGTTGATCATTGGAACTATTGTTGATTATGGAACTATTGGTTGGCTCATTGGAACCACCAATGGTAACTAATAGTGGTTGATAATGAGCCAATTGTTGGTATTATCGACACTATTGGTTAGAATTAGTTCATTAGTTAGACACTGATAATCGACCTACAATGGTATGTATTATCGACACTAATGAACAATCATTAGAACCACTTGTTGGTATTATCCGCATTAGTTACCATCAGTGGTTCTAATGATTGTTGGTAATTGAACCAATTGTTGATTAACCAACAGGGTTGGTGATTAGTGGTTGATTAGTGGTTAATTAGTGGTTGATTAGTGGTTGGTAATGATTGTTGGCAAATACTGTTGGTAATTCAACATTGATAAATCTCAATTTAAGATCTGGTAGTACGTAGTTAACTATCTACCTAGTAATTGCTGGTAAATTCACACATTTGCTTGGGCAATCCACAATCGATGTCCATTACATCAACAATTTCTAGTTGGGTAATCTTGATTGATTGTGGTTACTAGTTGATCAATGGTACATGGCTAATCAATGGTTCCTAAGGTCAATCATGGTTGATAGTGGTCAAGGCTGGTTGGTGTTGATGGATGGTGGGTCTGGTTTGTCGCCAGGTGAGATGCCCGTGGTGGGTGTTAGTCATAGGGGTACCCCCCAAATCATCCAGTCATCTATTGTAATAAACCAACCATAACTTTGGCTTCCCCATTTCAAGAAACATCCAAAATAGGGATTTCCCAAAATCATTTGATATTTATCATTTTTAATGATAACCCTGTTATTTTAAGAGTTGCTCTATTTTGACGAGAAACCGCTATATACTGCTGGTTCATATGGGGATGTGTCAAGCCCTAAACCATCCAAGTTTCACATGTCGGGCCGACCAATCAAGTCATAGCGACCTGGGATGGCTGGGGTACCAGGGTACCCAACGTCAGATGTTTGGGAAATTCTTTGGTATTCTAGCATAGTCATGGACAACCCACCATGTATTCAGCTTCTTTCTTGGTGCTTTGCAAAAGAATTTGGCAATTTTTGAGGTGGGGAATGCAGGCAATTCCCACGGTATAGATGGCCATAGGGTTATTGTTTCTTGGCTATTCCCATAGGGTGAATATCTCTACAAATAGACTCATAATAGCTACTTCAGCTCTCAAATAATATGATCTTAGCTACTATTCGACTATTTTAGAGGCTAATTCAATGCTAGAGGCCCCCTTCTGAATGGCTGTAGCGGCTGTAGCGGCTCGATCCACCGACACCACCGTCCCAGGTGATGTTTTCGGCAGAGCAATGGCGCGCGGCCGTGAAGACCTTCCATGAAGTTCGCCGTGGGGGGCCATGAAGCCGTGGCTGGGGGGTGATGGTCCATGGTATCGTAGCGTTCTTTGTACCACCATAGTTGCTAACCATAGTGAACCATTTGTGTGGTTAACCAACCATAGTGAACCATAGTCAACCAGATAGTCAACCAGATAGTCATGATTTCTTTGCATTTCTTTAAGGTTTGAAGAACAAAAATGTTTTTTGTAAAACAGAATCATCCAAAAAGTTATGTCACAATCATTTGCTCAGCTTTTGCTCACCTGTTTGTTTTGATTGTTTTGTCATTGTGTTTAGGTTCGTTGAGAGTTTGGTTTCAAGATTACCATGCTAATGATCGTTAATATCGTCAACCATTGTTTATGATTAACAATGGTCAATGATTAGCAATAGATTAGCAATGGATCAGCGATAAAGTGATGAAGGCACCACATTATGATAAATGATTGATTACCTTGGTGATTGATGGCTAAAGTTATTGTTAATAATTTATGATTGGCATGTACTAGCTTAGCAATGGTCAATTATCAGCAATTGTGAATCAACATCATTACTAAAGTGAAATCTCTTGTAACTTCATCACATATGGATGGAACCATTAGTGCTTATGTTCAAATCGCGATAGCTTTGTTGATGGTTCAATGACAGTAGGGCTTCGGATTGTTAGTGAGTAAACAACTCATAGCTGTTCTTGCTCGTCCATTCAACAGCCATGTTGGTGAAGCACTAATGATAATTACTAATCAGGCTATACGAATCAATCACCAAAAAAGATGTTTTCATGTCACACAAGTCAAATACAGACGTTAATTATGTCATATACATTTTCATAATCATCAAGCAGCCCTGCAGCTGTTGGAAACCAGGAAGCTGGGGAGCCCCCATTGGAAGTTAATATTGGCCCTCGGGGGTGAGTTGTTCCAAACTTTCAAACCCCAGGAGTGGTTCATGAAATAGTCCAACACCTGAACTTTTGGACCACCAATGGACCACTATGAGTTGGACCACTCGAACAGAATCATTAGTGGTCCATTTCGTTCGGAAAAAGTTGGAGCGCTCATTATTTACAGCCAAAAAGATGGATGGTCGAAGGGCTTGTGTGGCAAGCCAGCTGCTTGTAGCAGCAGCAGCTTATGAAGCGCAGCTTTTGAACAAATTCACTGCTGTGCAAAAGCTGGTCAAGAATCAAGCATCACTTTTCATGGGCAGCATGAGTCATTGATTTTTTCATGAATCACAATTTATGAAGCGTTCGTCAGTCCAAGCCATTTACAAATCACAACCATTTAGACTGGTTAACCATTGGTCCCACCATGGTTTAGTACCTTGAAACACCATTTTTTGGGGCCTATCATCGCTACAACCGGGGTCCCATGGTCCTCCACCTCGTCGTATCCATGGCGCACCATGGCGACACGCGCGTTGATTCGCTTGCCGAGCGTGGCAATCCTGCGTGCGGCATGTGGGGCTGCATGCAGCCAGGTGGGAGTGGCTGTGATTGTGAAGAGCCGATAACGATGGTTAATAATGACCATTATCCTAATAAACTACAATAATGTTTATTAATGATGAATGATAGTGAATTAATATGATTATGAATAGTGGTTATCATTGTATAGAGTTATTCTAGAATTCATAATAGTGGTATAGATGATGAATAGTTGTATAGATGATGAATAGTTTCAACCATGATGATGGTTGATAATCATTGTTACTTATGATAATGATATAGATGATCAAAAGTGGTTCTTAGATGTTCTTTGTATGATGAATAGCTAATAATACTAAGTATGATTGTTACTAATAGTATGGTGGTTATTAATAGTTTGCACCATGTTAATAGTGGTTAATAGTATGGTGAATAATGGATGATTATGGTTAGTTATACATGATCAATAATGAAGAATCGTGCTGGCTAATTGTGGTTATGAATGGTTGGTGGTGAATAGTAGATTAAGTGATGGGTTAATACTGGTTCGTTAGTGGTAGTTAGTCATGGTGGTAATGATTTGGTAGTTTTTCAAGATGGGGTTTCCCCCCAAAAAAGGTTGGTTGGTTTATTTCAATAAATGGTGGATAAAGGATGAATCGGGGGGTACCCCTATTTTGAGAAACCTTCATTTGGTGAATTGATGGTTAATGATGGTCACTGGTGAATGAGGGTTGCATTATGGGTAGTTACTGATGAATCATGATTGTCAGTGATGGTTGTTAGTTGATAGTGATGATCAATCGTGAATTTGTGGCTGATTCATAGTTTCTTGATGTTTTTTTGGTTTATCTGAATGGTCAATGGTGCTTTGTGGTGAGGTACCGGTTGTTGGCTCCCAATGATAGTCTACCGGTGGTTGGAGATGATGGAAAGTGGTGAATGCTGTACTGATTAATAGTTGAACTAACCACCAAACCAATCAACATCAATTGGGCAACAGTATCATTTGAACTCATGAATGTTGTTCGATTGACAAGTGGCACCAAGCGGGTTACAACCCTTGCCAGAATGTCATGGCATCAATCGTGCGACCAAGACTGGTGAATGATAGTTCGGATACACCAACAACCCAACAACATGCAACAAATCTAGCGGCAAACAACCAACAGCAAGAGCATCCACTCACTCACCAAGCAGCAACAATCAGCGACCAACCAGTGTTACACTTGGTATATCAATTCCATGATGTGCTTGATCTGGTGGTTTTTCAAAATCGGGCCCCCCAGGCATCATCCTTTATACTAGTCATTTACACCGCTAAACCAACCATGACTTTGGGGGTGCTCCCACTTTGGGAAAACCTACCAGATCACTAACCACCATGATTAACCACCATTTTTAAGCCATTTTTTGGGGGTACCCCTACCACTTGATACACCTCCATGGCTGGCTCCATGGCGAAATGATGGCCGTTGGTGGCTTCGGTGGCCAGCTGCCAGTTGGCGTGTCCCCCATGGAATTGGTAGGTAAGCCTATCCGTACATAGCCTGGGATGGTTGAAGGCGTTGCCACTATGGCCCTGGATATACACTCTGGTAGCCTGGAGACCCAAAAATCACCATGTCAATAGGTAAACCAATTTTTGAATTGTGGATTTTGTACTTCTAGGTCCGTTTGCTGGAGAGTATCCATCTATATCAAGATCCCAAACTCTACAAGGTTTGAAAGATGGCCATCCGATAGCTGTACGGGTACTGATGCCCAAGAAGTTGATATCTATGAGAAAACGTTGACCGACTAGCAGTGGTGTCATGGCGCTAGTTGGCCAAACATGTTGAGATCCTGGATTCTGGAAACCCCAACCTGCCAACCATGCTTGCATTCCTTGGTGATGGCACGCTTGGGTTTTTCACCAAAAAGATTCTATTGAGATTTGGTAGAATCTGTTGAATCATGGGCAGCCTTTGCTGACCCTAGTAAATCAGCAAAATTGACCAGATTATTAGCCTTTGTTGACCCTAATAACTCCTTTGTTGCCTTGCTGGTACCAGAGTTGACCACTTGATGAACCTCTTTTTGACCTTCATTGACAATGATCAAGTGCGAGAGCCATTTAAGCTCTAAGAACGGCGATTGAGCATGATTTATTGCTGAAACCATTGGTTAAGAATCAATCAACCATCAATAACAGTCAACTAAATATAGATAAATCATAGATCAACCACAATCATGGTTTAAGCATCCATCAACCATCACTCAATAATAACTCAAGCATCAACGAACCGCCACTTCACCATCACGGAACTATCATGATTCATCAACCATCATATATTTCAGATGTCCTCACTGTCTCGGTAGGTTCGCTTTGCAAGCTCAAACGATGTGAAGCGGGAGCGAGCAAGGCGACTTCGGGCGGGTGGGTCGGGTCTTTGGTTGGTAGTAGCTTGGTAGAAAGATGAGTTAGTAGGGCAGAATTGTAGGTTGATTATGATTGATTTTTGTTGTCAGGATTTGCCTACAATTACGGGTTATTTTTGATATTGGTTAATTATGAGTTGTTAATTGTTGATTCTGGTGGTTTTCCAGCTTCGCTTTGATGAGTTGTTCTGATATATTTGTTGATCAGTCCTGGTTTGCATTCTGGACAGAAATCCCATGATCAACTCCGAACGTACAGATTCTTCAATGGAACTTACCCTGTTGTCAACCCTACCGGTTCTACTATCAACCCGATTATCAGAATATTCCTAGTAAACCATTGCAAGTCTAATAGTAATCATCCCACAGCAATCCCATAGTGATAGTATTAGTAATGATTGTGCTTATAATCACACTTTCACAATCATTAATGATTAGTCGTTGGTCATTTGATAGGATTATTTTCCATTTAATAGAACCATCCATCTAATAGAATCCCTCCTCTTCAATAGTAATCATCCTTAGTAATCATCCTTCAACAGTTCCCTGAACTTGAAATAGTATCAACGCTACTGGTTCTATGATCAACCCTATCATCATGTTCGTACCAAACCATTGTGGAATAGTAATCATGCCGCATCAATCCCATACTATCAGCCCTGGCGAATTATCATCAGCCTTATTATCAACCCTACTATCAGCCCTATTGTTCAATATATTGGCATATTATCAACCCTACTATAATGGGGAATCTACTATCATAGTGGGGTTACATGATCAACCCCTACTGGTTTCCTACAAGGGGCTGATAGTAGGGTTATATGAAAAATTATCAACCTACCGGGCTTACAACCCTATTATCAGCCCTATTAATGATCTATTATCCACCCTGCTATTCCCTAGTAATCATAGTTCCCTACTGGTTCTATTATCAACCCTACTATCAACCCTACTACCAGCCCTGAACTTGAAATATTATCAACTCTACTGGTTCTACGATCAACCCTCTTATAACCCTACTATCAGCCCTATTCTCAGAACCGCCAAATCTGTTTGGAAGCCACTGGCGTAGGGCGGCCATCCAAGCCTTGAGTTCGCAGCAGCTGTGGAACGATGCCATGATGCCTGGCCCCAGGATGGCAGCCATGGTGGCTTGCTGGTGATGGCTTGGTTGCTGGTTGGTGGGTGGAGCATCCTCCAGGCTATGGGGGTGGTGGCTTGCTGGTGGTTGGTTGGTTGGTGGTTCCTCGGTTTTTGGTTGGTGGTTCTTGGTAAACCCGGGTTGAACATATGCGTTGGATTGAGTTGGTGGCGATGTTTTTTATTTATGCCAATGGTTGCTGGTTGCTGGTTGTGGGTTGTTGGTGGTTACGTGTTAGCCACAGTCTATTTCTTGATCAGATTTAAGTGATGTGATGGTCGTTGATTCCCCCCTTTTCATCAGCAAAATGTTGTTGTGGTTTCTTTTGTTGTGGTTGCTTCGAATGACTGAAACCGTAGACTAATCAGACTACTCACATATCCTCTGACAAAGATAACCAGCTATTTTTAGACTCCCTTTGTTTCCTAAAGGACTGATATAAAGGTTGTAGAGTCCACGAATACTCCTGTTGCAGATTGTACAACTACTATATCCTTTTACGAAACTCTATACAGTTGTGTAAAGCCAAATTTCTGTCCATTGTGAACCATGATCAACCCTCATCAACAACCATTCCTATTTCAACTGTTTCCTTCGTTGTTGCAGTTGCACAGGCCATGACAGGTCACTGCCACCTGGACTCCGCACCAAGGAATCTAATGGAAATCTTGGCGCGGAGACGATGTCTTCAGGCTGCGTTTCCTGCGATGAATCGAAGCTGTTTCTGGTCCGGCTTTGGTTTAGAGCTGGGGAATGCTACAGCTAGTGGTAGGTAGGTTGGTTGGTTGGTTGGTTGGATGGTTGGGTTAGTTGGTTGGTTGGTTGGTTGGGTTGGGTTGGGTTGGGTTGGGTTGGGTTGGGTTGGGTTGGTTGGTTGGTTGGTTGGTATCATACTACTTGGTTTAGCCGGACTGTGATCCATGGCAAGATGTTTTTTGGCAACGGTGATTTCATGTTTGTAATGGGTCCTTGGCGTGATTGTGGAACACTACTGTGGTTTTGCATATTTGTTGTAGCGAAACTCTGACTGATCGCCAGCAACATGGTTGTTGGATATAGTCAAGTAACGATGGTAGTCTTGGATTGATTGGTTAGATGTAGCTATGGATATTGTTGCTATATCAATTGTTGGATATGGTCAAGTACTTTTTGCCTTGACTGACGATGATAATCGTTATCCGCCACGATCTATCAGGGTATAAGTATAAGCAACTATGTGTTGAGGGATTTATGATAGGTTGTAAACACCATCAACCACAGCAATGTCACAATGATTCCTTGTGAAAATTGGCTAACAACAACGGGCAGCCAAGATTAAAAAGGCTTAAGCATTGTTACCTTCACAGTAATGACCAAGAATGGTTGACAATGGACCATCATCAACCATCTTGAAACATGATCAAACTGGGTTTATTGTATTTAACAGTCATCAACCGTCTTACCATCAATGAACCATAAATTGATTATTATCAACCACCTTAACCACCTTATGAACAACATCAAGCACCATGCATGAACCAACCATCATCAACCATCAGTTATTCGCCACCTTCTTGGCCACCTTATGAGTCCATGAACCATCAGTTCAGCATCAAAAACCCATCAATTCACGATCAAACAAGTATCCGTTAGCCTGTCGTTAACCAGCACTAAGCAACATCATCAATCAACATCACCAATCAACATCAATTATCCAATATCTTCAATCAACATCATTAACCATATCGTTACCCATATCATTACCCATATCATTACCCATATCATTACCCATATCATTAACCATTTATTATCATTAATTACCCCTCATCAGTTCCCCATTCATCCCCTGTCCGTTGCCAAGTTGCAGGTGGTGCCGTGGGATCTCTGCGTCCAGCTGTGCCGTTCCGAGACGCTCTGGCGTCGTGCCATGCAGATCCAGGTGGGACGACCCTTGGTGACCCAGCGTTGAGGTTGGCCGGTCGCTGGGTAGTGGTGGGTTAAGTAACCATTAGTGGTTAATTAGTGATGGTTGCTGATGGTTGATTAATGGTAGTATGGTTAATGATTGGTAGTTGCTGATGGTTGCTGATGGTTGCTGATGGTTGTTAGTCGTTAATTAAGCATCCATTAGTGGTTAGTGATATAGAGGGTTAAATGGTTAATTGATGGTAATTATCAACCATAGTGATTTCTTAGTGGATTAGTGATGGTTAATGATGGTAGATTAGTGATGGTGATGTTAGGTTGTGTCATTAAGCAACCATCATAGTGATTATATACTTAGTGGTTAGTGATATGGTTGGTTAATTCATAGTGATGTGGTAGAGGGTTGGTGAATGATTGGCCGTTGACTTAAATGATGAATCGTGGTTAGTGATGGTTAGTCAGAATACGGTTGGTGATGGTTTGATTGATGATTCATGTTTGGTTGCTGGTATGGTTTGTGAGGACTACTTGTTGGTGAATGGTTGGTTTGTGCTTGTTGACTTAACCAAGATTCTGGTTGTTAGCGGTTGATCAATGGGGATGATCATCGTTGATGATGGATAGTGGTTGAAATGAGTTGATGATGCTTGATGATGATTCAGTTATTCACCATGATATTATAGGTTGATAGGCTGAAGGCGTTTCCTTCATAAGTGTTTTTTATCACACTTTTGTTGCTTAAAGTATTTGGTTTCCTGAGATCGTGTTACTTTGGACCGTTAGCTTTTCTCAAACCCAACCCCTACCAGCGCCCACTTTCGATCAAACATCAGCGATCATCAGCCATTCAACCCCTGTGACTTTGAACATTGGCCGTTGTGAATAATTCCATTGAATGATGAGCCACCACAAACTATGGTCGACCAGGGTTAACAATACATAATCATCAATTGTCCATTTGTAACCGCAAATAATCATCATTCACCATGATTGATCACTATCAAGCATTATCTATGATTTACAAACTATCACTATAACTAGTGATCCACTGATTGATTAACTATTAATCACTAATAATTCATAACTATGATTTACTATCTATAATTCATAATTAACCGCTCTGAACTAGTATGAATCATTATTCACCAGGATCATGGCCCCGGTCGTTTCTTGCCTTGCCATTGCTTTGCTCATCTTTTTGTTCAGGAGATGGGCCGCTCGGAGGCGTTTGGTGCTGAGCCAACTTGTGAGCACATGTGGTGGTTTGATGTTGAAAAAACATTCGGCTGAGGTTCGGTTGAATCTTCAGATATGGCTATGGGTCAAAACCCTTAGTCCCATGGTTTCCCCACCATTCACCATTGTTTTCCCTATTATTGTTGGTTATTATTTATTATCCTCCATTAGTGGTTGCTAAATATTGACCCAAAGCCATATTTGTTCAGCAGATCAGGTTATCAGTTTTCCATCACAAACCACCGCCATGGTGGTTCGATTCCAACTCGGTGGGTGGTCTAGGGTCAACAGCAGACACACCCAAAAGGCCTAGTGGATAATTACTTGATTACAAACAACATCAGTTTTATCAAGAACAAAGGCCAAATGTTGGATTAATCTTATTTAGAACTAGTTTTATTGAGAACTAGGACTAGGATTTTATTCATGGTAGGGTTTGGATGAATTCCAAAGGTTGCCAATATGGGGTACATGAACATCCCTTCGACGATTGCTCGTTCATTTTTGGGATACACGGTTTTTATCCGCATCCAGTGGATTTGGTGTTGACAAACAACATAGCTGATCTTGGGAAAGTTGATCGTCTATATTTGGCAGGTGGTTTGAGAAACCTGAAATTGCATGCCGGAGTAGAGCTTTGCGTTTGTCTTGATTTTTTTCTGCAACTCTCTTGCTCAAAATAGGATGTATATAGATACAAGCATCATATCTGCGTGCATGTATGTATTCACCGTACGTAGTGCATTTGCTGATTTCCAGCTACGATAAATGGAACCTCACTCAGTGGTTCCAAGGAGGTCAAAGGAGCGAAGTGTCAATGCAGCCATTGCGGGATGAAAATATGGTGGTTTCAAAAAGCCATAGGGGACCCCCCAAAATGGGTGGTTTATTGATTTATCCACATACGTGATGAATAAACTGGATGATTTCGGGGTACCCCAGTTTCCCCCTATTTTGAGAAACGCCCATATTAGATGATGCATTTTTGCCATATCAATCAATACGGATACCTGTCAGGCCATCCAAAAATGTCGATTGTTCATCGAGAAACCAGCCATTGGGATGTGCCTAGGTAGCTACATTGGGCTTGTTGGTGATCTCCGAGTCACTGTTTATTTCAGGTGAAAACTTGCAGCGTTAAAGCTCGGTCAACCATTGGAAAGGCTAGCTGCGGTTGTGGGTAAGTTTGTTTCTCTGCAGCTTTCATGATTTTTATTTGTGGTTTTCTTAAGATTTGGAACCACCAAAATGAAGGGTCTATTACTGTAGATGATTAGTATTGGATGATTTGGGGGTGCCCCTATTTTGAGAAAAAAAATGGATTGATTCCTGAGAGGGTTTGGTTTCGCTGAATTCGGTGACCATCAGCAACCATGGGGAAGTCAAGCAAAACTAGTGTTAGAACAACCAACCAGTGCAGTAGAGGTTACACCTGGTACTGTATATAGCCATGGTAAATAGCCCTACAAGGTAGCCAATAACCCTTATAATCATGGTTGGATAGATACCAGTTTACTACGTGGGGATGCACATCCACCAACCACCCAAAGGTGATTTGAGTTTGAATCTCTGGATTCATAGTGTATACACAGTCAGGTAGACATCATGCATCTCAAAAGACACTTATTGACATGTTACATCACAATCACAATTGTCATGATCATATTTTCACGATACCTTGTTATTATTACTATTATTGATTAAACACATGTCAGATATGATAGGTTTACTGTATTCATATCGCTGGCGCTTCTTATGCTCTTATGTCACCATATAATTCATCAACCATCACGAGAACCCCATGGCCGAGGATTGGATGTGCCAGACCTTGTCGAGGCCGCGTGGGAGCAATGAGAAGGTGGGTCCAACTAATCAACCAACCAGTGGTGACTGGTTGATTATAGGCTGGACTTAGCATTCTAGTTGATGGTTGCAGTTAATAGTGTTGACCAACCAGTTGACCAACCAATGGTGATGATTCGAAGGTTGATGATTATGATTTATAATATGGGCGGTCATTGAGTAAGAGAAAGAGCAACAACAACCTTCAGTTCAGAGCAACAGGGACCACAGATATGAATCACAGCTGCGATATTTTCGGGACGAAGTTTAGGAGCAGTGATGGCATGTAACTCAGCTTGTGCTCTGTAGCTGTTTGGCTTGCAAGGGTTGGCGTGGCACCTCATGCCGGGAGTCCCTCCACCGTGCGCCAAGTGCAATAGCGCTGGCGCTGGTGAGGGAGACTCCTGGTGTGTTGGGTGCCGCGCTCTTGAAAGCTCGCAGCAGCTCTTGAGGCAACGTTGGTTCTCCGAAAGCTATCGGAGGTTGGGCGAGGAGCTGCTGATTCAGGGTGCTAGGCAGGTGAAAAACCTGAAGCATCTTGATTCCGGGCTTCAGTCCTTGAGTGACAGCTGGGAATCGAGGATTCGCAAGGCGAGTGCATCAAAGGGTTCGGCCCCAGCTTCTAGTGGTAAGGAGCGGGCCCCAGCTGGTGCTGAGAAGAGAGCTTCCGTTGGCAGGGAGCCTCCACCTTCCCGAGGTGATCGGGATCCTACGCAGGCCCGTGGGCCACCTTCAGCTTCTTCAGAAGATTCTGAGGAAGAGGAAGAGGAAGTCGAGGTTGAGGAGGACTGCACGGAGAAGGAGGGTGAAGAGACCACCCGTGCCAAGAGCAAGGCCTCAAAGCCGAGGTCGCCGTCAAGGAGCCCTGTGGCAAGGCGCAAGCGTAAGCGAGGACCTCGCCCTGGCCACAGAGGAGGTGCAAAGCATCAGCGAAGGTATCGCGAGGTGCTGAATCCCCAGGTGAGGACTCATAGGCCTTACAACAGCGCGGATTTGAAGATCTCTGGACGTGCTCACAGAGCGGAGCTGGACAGGGAACTTCCCCCGCGCTAGATGGCCGACGAACAAGAGCTATGGGAAGGGGAAGAACCATCGGCTCCACCTGGGGCCGATGGCCTGGTCCCTTTGAAGGACCTGGAGGTGTACACGGAGTTGGACACAGCCGAAGAATCGTTTTGGCAGCGGCTTCCCATTCCAGAAGGGAGCGTGTTAACGTGGGTAGTTCCACCGAGGCAGGAGGAAGGCGAGACCGAAGAAGCAACAATGGCGGTGCTGGTGACTGCAGTGGTGGAAGATGCTGCTGGCGCCGCTTGCACTGTCAACTTTTTGGGGTCTACTACGGACGCCGGAAAAGCCTTGGGTGGAACTCGCTTCAACAGGAGGAAAGAAATCCTTCATCTTTGTCGCATCTCCGCCGGGGGAGTGTGCACTGGACCAGAAGGACATCATCTTCAGAGGGTAGGTTTTTGGCCCCGAGGTACCTTCGCTGGAAGTTATGTGGGAAAGACGAAGTTCCGCGAGCTGAAGCGGTTCTGGGAAAGCCTGGACAAAAGAGAGTCCGCCCCAGTGGGAAGCGAAGGTCCCGATGGCCCGTGGGCAGAGCGGTTATCAGCACTGCGACAGAGGCTGTTGGCCCACCGAGCGCCAGCAGTGTCTGGTGCTGGAAGGTCAGTGCGCTTCAATCCTCAAGTGCAAACGATTCCGAGGGAAGGAGCTTTACGAAACACAGCTCCACCTCCAGTTCCAGCGATCAAGGAGGAGCCCCACTTGATCAGTTCTGGGAGCGAATCCTCAAAGAAGCAGAGGAACCCAGGACGTCGTCGGAGCTCCGTGGGGTCAGCGCTTCAACAAGCCGTAGTGGCACGCTCACAAGGGGGTGCTGGCGGTGCAGGCGTGATGACGCTTGCAGCCGGGCAACCTTCCTCCGGAGCGTTGGTGACTCCGGTTACCAGTGCCAAGAAAAAGAAAAAGAAGAAGAAGAAAAAGAGAGGTCGCTCCAGGTCATCGAGGAAAAGGAGACGAAGCGACAGCAGTGGATCGTCATCCGACTCTTCGCATGGGAGCTCCTCTTCAGCGGGCCTTCGCCCCGGAAACCAGGGTCCGTCCTGAAGTTGTTGATGGACCACGTGAGAGCCTCCCTCTCCGACATCTCTATGCTCGACATTGGCGACGTCGAGGATGCATCCGCGGTTACCTCACAAGCGAGGGTTCACAACTACTTCCAGGTCGTTGTCAGGCCCAACCTGGGGAACCGCGCAAGGGACGAGAAGGAGTTCTTCGCATTGTCAAGGGCCATCGATACGCTGCGATCTGGCAACTTGGAAAGGGTTGCGGATCAGTTGGCGGCCAGGTACATGGCGGTGGAGACAGCAGCTCTGGAGGGAAGCTGGGACGCCGCCAAGTGGTTGGAACTGGAGCGGCTGGAAGACCGCGGAGCAGCAGGGCCCGAAGTGTTGTTAGCAGCACGCAAGTTTCAGAGGACCATCGACAAGGCCTCGGGAAAGGGATCGTGGCCGAGCACCTACGACCGATCTTGGGGTGCGGGTGCTGGCGATGGTTCCGCATGGCGAAACGATGGAAAAGGCCCTTCCAACAAGGGCAAAGGACAGAAAGGCAAGAAAGGAAGAGGAAAAGGAAAAGGTGGAAAGAAGAACAAAAACAGCTGGCAGAACGAGGATCCCCCAGCCACTCCAAAAGGAGACGAGTGAGGGCCGGGTCTACTCCGAGCACCTCTGAGGTGCTGGAATGGACCAATGCATTAATTCAGGAGGCTCAGCGAAAAGCTTTTGAGGAGCCGTCACTGAGTGGTGATGCCGTTGCTCCTTGTGGAGGGGAGCCGGCTTGTACCACTAATGCCGGTGGAGTAATCCTAGGCAGCAGTGACCCGGGTGAACAGCAGTGGCAAAACCTGCTGTCAAAGTGTCCTGACCTTTTGCAGTTGGGACCAATGCTGGCTTGGGGAATGGCCCGTGGTTACAATGGACTTGGTTGGAACTTTTTCAGCAGATGCGTCAAGCCTCTCGCAACTTATGTTGCTTCAACTTCAAAAGGCTTGTTCCCCTTGCCAGTCGATTTGCGTTTTTTAAAGCAAGGTGCGTGGCCGCATGACGGCTTCAGCCCGGCCGTTGCAAAGCTGGCCTGGCGGGAGCTGATTGCGCTGGCCCTCAACTTGCTTCATGGCGAGACAGGGCCATTTCCGAGCATCCGAACCGGGTGTGCCGTGAAAAGGAGCTTGGCCATGTTGGAAGAG
>VSDK01024472.1:336654-384350 GCA_009767595.1 Symbiodinium kawagutii
CGCGTGGAACGGTGCCCTGGGCGCCTGTGGACATCGCTGGGAGGTGCGGTTCGTCGGTGGCGCCAAGGCATGGCGTGGCTGGACGGGGTTGGATGGTGGTTGATGGTTGGTTGAGTGGCGGTCAATGGTGGTTCATTGATGGCTAAATGGTGGTTAAATGGTGGTATTGTGCTGGTCAAATGATGGTTAATTGGTGGTTTATTGTTTGATTTGGCTTTTAATTATTCTGTAATTATTTGGGAACCAACAATAGATCAACCGCAAGTATCCATCATCAACCCATCATTGAACCCATCCTGTGACCATTAGCCACCATGATATCCACCTTCTTAACCACCTATCTATTGCAGGTGCTAACCTGCCTCACTAACTGCTGGTACCAGCTACGCCGCTGTAACCATTTTTGACCATCATTAACCACCGTTAACCACCATTGGTTCTCATCCAATAAATGGTTCTTACCCCATCATTAGACCTAGCATTCACCACCATACAACCGCCACAGCAACTATTATTAACCACTATTGTTGGATGATGCTTATCTTAACTATTACCCATTATTAACCGCCATGAACCAGTATTAGGTTGGTATGGTGTTATTAGTATTATTCAACCCTTATCAACCATATTAACCATTCTTACTCATTATTAACCGCCATATGAGCAACCGTCAAAACTCCGGTAATTTCAAAGTAGTATTCGGCTGCCATGGCTTGCAAGAAATCTTGAAAACATGAGGTAAGCGATGGGACCTTCCCAAATAGCGATACCCCTTCTGTAATCTCTTGTATTGTTAAAGGTACTTGGAGGGTTTTACTCGCAAGCGATACCCCCCAGAAAATCATATCGTTGAAATGTGCCAAAACTGTGGTAAGCGATGGGACCTTCCCAAATTTGTCCATGGCATTGATTTCGAACCAGAGTTTAGAAAGTCGCACATATGGTTCTCATTGATTCACCATTATTACCCATATGCCATGGTTTATAAACCCTTGCGTTATTATTAAACCGTAAAATGCAAGGGCTTTTATATCCCATTATATTCCAGCACCATTATGTTGAGTATTACCCAGTATTAACCACCATATGGCCACCATATAACTACCAGTATTCCAGGGTTCTTCTCCAATAGAAATCCCCTGTGCGCCACGGTTGTTCTCCACGGTTTGTGTGTGAGGTGGTGCTGGAGCTCATGAAGGAGATGCGCGCGTATGATCTGCGTGACTGGACCTAGACCGTGACGGCTCGAAGGGTTGGGAGCTGCTTGGGGGTCAGGGCCAACGGTGGTTGATGAGTTGCTTAAAGGTGGGCTGAAGGATCGGTTAATCATGGGCTAATCATGGGTTAATCATGGGTTCAGGGAGGTAAGTTGTGGTTAATGAGGTACATAATTGTTGGTTAAAGGATGGGTTAAATGATATGTTGAGGGTGGTTTATTGAGGGTCAGGGACAGATCAAGGATGGTTTACGCGCAATTGATGGCAAGATATTGGTTAATAACTGTGTCATGTTGGTTGAATGATAAAAAAAAACACCATCAACCATCATGCACCCATCATTCACCCATCATTAACCCATCATTTCACCCATTATTCACCCATCATTTCACCCATCATTTCACTTATCATTCAACCATCATTTCACCCATCATTCACCACCACGCTTGCTATGCCTTGGCAGCCCTCCCGGGCTATGACTCCCGGGTCGTCCGCCCAGGCGACGTGGTGACCTACACTGTGGCAGTGACTTCCTGCGGTCGAAGTCTGGCGTGGCAGCAGATCTGCAGCTTGCTGCGGGAGTGCCTCTGCCGGTGGTGCTGAAGGCTGGTGGATTAATGGATGAATGGATGAATAATGGATTAATGAATGGTGATTTAATGGTTGATTAGTGATTTAATGGTTGACTAGTAGTTTAATGGTTGATTAGTGATCTAATGGTTGATTAGTGGTTTATATAATGGGGAATTAGTGATTTATATAATGGGGAATTAGTGATTTATATAATGGGGAATTAGTGATTTATATAATGGGGAATTAGTGATTTATATAATGGGGAATTAGTGATTTATATAATGGGGAATTAGTGATTTATATAATGGGGAATTAGTGATTTATATAATGGGGAATTAGTGATTTATATAATGGGGAATTAGTGATTTATATAATGGGGAATTAGTGATTTATATAATGGGGAATTAGTGATTTATATAATGGGGAATTAGTGATTTATATAATGGGGAATTAGTGATTTATATAATGGGGAATTAGTGATTTATATAATGGGGAATTAGTGATTTATATAATGGGGAATTAGTGATTTATATAATGGGGAATTAGTGATTTATATAATGGGGAATTAGTGATTTATATAATGGGGAATTAGTGATTTATATAATGGGGAATTAGTGATTTATATAATGGGGAATTAGTGATTTATATAATGGGGAATTAGTGATTTATATAATGGGGAATTAGTGATTTATATAATGGGGAATTAGTGATTTATATAATGGGGAATTAGTGATTTATATAATGGGGAATTAGTGATTTATATAATGGGGAATTAGTGATTTATATAATGGGGAATTAGTGATTTATATAATGGGGAATTAGTGATTTATATAATGGGGAATTAGTGATTTATATAATGGGGAATTAGTGATTTATATAATGGGGAATTAGTGATTTATATAATGGGGAATTAGTGATTTATATAATGGGGAATTAGTGATTTATATAATGGGGAATTAGTGATTTATATAATGGGGAATTAGTGATTTATATAATGGGGAATTAGTGATTTATATAATGGGGAATTAGTGATTTATATAATGGGGAATTAGTGATTTATATAATGGGGAATTAGTGATTTATATAATGGGGAATTAGTGATTTATATAATGGGGAATTAGTGATTTATATAATGGGGAATTAGTGATTTATATAATGGGGAATTAGTGATTTATATAATGGGGAATTAGTGATTTATATAATGGGGAATTAGTGATTTATATAATGGGGAATTAGTGATTTATATAATGGGGAATTAGTGATTTATATAATGGGGAATTAGTGATTTATATAATGGGGAATTAGTGATTTATATAATGGGGAATTAGTGATTTATATAATGGGGAATTAGTGATTTATATAATGGGGAATTAGTGATTTATATAATGGGGAATTAGTGATTTATATAATGGGGAATTAGTGATTTATATAATGGGGAATTAGTGATTTATATAATGGGGAATTAGTGATTTATATAATGGGGAATTAGTGATTTATATAATGGGGAATTAGTGATTTATATAATGGGGAATTAGTGATTTATATAATGGGGAATTAGTGATTTATATAATGGGGAATTAGTGATTTATATAATGGGGAATTAGTGATTTATATAATGGGGAATTAGTGATTTATATAATGGGGAATTAGTGATTTATATAATGGGGAATTAGTGATTTATATAATGGGGAATTAGTGATTTATATAATGGGGAATTAGTGATTTATATAATGGGGAATTAGTGATTTATATAATGGGGAATTAGTGATTTATATAATGGGGAATTAGTGATTTATATAATGGGGAATTAGTGATTTATATAATGGGGAATTAGTGATTTATATAATGGGGAATTAGTGATTTATATAATGGGGAATTAGTGATTTATATAATGGGGAATTAGTGATTTATATAATGGGGAATTAGTGATTTATATAATGGGGAATTAGTGATTTATATAATGGGGAATTAGTGATTTATATAATGGGGAATTAGTGATTTATATAATGGGGAATTAGTGATTTATATAATGGGGAATTAGTGATTTATATAATGGGGAATTAGTGATTTATATAATGGGGAATTAGTGATTTATATAATGGGGAATTAGTGATTTATATAATGGGGAATTAGTGATTTATATAATGGGGAATTAGTGATTTATATAATGGGGAATTAGTGATTTATATAATGGGGAATTAGTGATTTATATAATGGGGAATTAGTGATTTATATAATGGGGAATTAGTGATTTATATAATGGGGAATTAGTGATTTATATAATGGGGAATTAGTGATTTATATAATGGGGAATTAGTGATTTATATAATGGGGAATTAGTGATTTATATAATGGGGAATTAGTGATTTATATAATGGGGAATTAGTGATTTATATAATGGGGAATTAGTGATTTATATAATGGGGAATTAGTGATTTATATAATGGGGAATTAGTGATTTATATAATGGGGAATTAGTGATTTATATAATGGGGAATTAGTGATTTATATAATGGGGAATTAGTGATTTATATAATGGGGAATTAGTGATTTATATAATGGGGAATTAGTGATTTATATAATGGGGAATTAGTGATTTATATAATGGGGAATTAGTGATTTATATAATGGGGAATTAGTGATTTATATAATGGGGAATTAGTGATTTATATAATGGGGAATTAGTGATTTATATAATGGGGAATTAGTGATTTATATAATGGGGAATTAGTGATTTATATAATGGGGAATTAGTGATTTATATAATGGGGAATTAGTGATTTATATAATGGGGAATTAGTGATTTATATAATGGGGAATTAGTGATTTATATAATGGGGAATTAGTGATTTATATAATGGGGAATTAGTGATTTATATAATGGGGAATTAGTGATTTATATAATGGGGAATTAGTGATTTATATAATGGGGAATTAGTGATTTATATAATGGGGAATTAGTGATTTATATAATGGGGAATTAGTGATTTATATAATGGGGAATTAGTGATTTATATAATGGGGAATTAGTGATTTATATAATGGGGAATTAGTGATTTATATAATGGGGAATTAGTGATTTATATAATGGGGAATTAGTGATTTATATAATGGGGAATTAGTGATTTATATAATGGGGAATTAGTGATTTATATAATGGGGAATTAGTGATTTATATAATGGGGAATTAGTGATTTATATAATGGGGAATTAGTGATTTATATAATGGGGAATTAGTGATTTATATAATGGGGAATTAGTGATTTATATAATGGGGAATTAGTGATTTATATAATGGGGAATTAGTGATTTATATAATGGGGAATTAGTGATTTATATAATGGGGAATTAGTGATTTATATAATGGGGAATTAGTGATTTATATAATGGGGAATTAGTGATTTATATAATGGGGAATTAGTGATTTATATAATGGGGAATTAGTGATTTATATAATGGGGAATTAGTGATTTATATAATGGGGAATTAGTGATTTATATAATGGGGAATTAGTGATTTATATAATGGGGAATTAGTGATTTATATAATGGGGAATTAGTGATTTATATAATGGGGAATTAGTGATTTATATAATGGGGAATTAGTGATTTATATAATGGGGAATTAGTGATTTATATAATGGGGAATTAGTGATTTATATAATGGGGAATTAGTGATTTATATAATGGGGAATTAGTGATTTATATAATGGGGAATTAGTGATTTATATAATGGGGAATTAGTGATTTATATAATGGGGAATTAGTGATTTATATAATGGGGAATTAGTGATTTATATAATGGGGAATTAGTGATTTATATAATGGGGAATTAGTGATTTATATAATGGGGAATTAGTGATTTATATAATGGGGAATTAGTGATTTATATAATGGGGAATTAGTGATTTATATAATGGGGAATTAGTGATTTATATAATGGGGAATTAGTGATTTATATAATGGGGAATTAGTGATTTATATAATGGGGAATTAGTGATTTATATAATGGGGAATTAGTGATTTATATAATGGGGAATTAGTGATTTATATAATGGGGAATTAGTGATTTATATAATGGGGAATTAGTGATTTATATAATGGGGAATTAGTGATTTATATAATGGGGAATTAGTGATTTATATAATGGGGAATTAGTGATTTATATAATGGGGAATTAGTGATTTATATAATGGGGAATTAGTGATTTATATAATGGGGAATTAGTGATTTATATAATGGGGAATTAGTGATTTATATAATGGGGAATTAGTGATTTATATAATGGGGAATTAGTGATTTATATAATGGGGAATTAGTGATTTATATAATGGGGAATTAGTGATTTATATAATGGGGAATTAGTGATTTATATAATGGGGAATTAGTGATTTATATAATGGGGAATTAGTGATTTATATAATGGGGAATTAGTGATTTATATAATGGGGAATTAGTGATTTATATAATGGGGAATTAGTGATTTATATAATGGGGAATTAGTGATTTATATAATGGGGAATTAGTGATTTATATAATGGGGAATTAGTGATTTATATAATGGGGAATTAGTGATTTATATAATGGGGAATTAGTGATTTATATAATGGGGAATTAGTGATTTATATAATGGGGAATTAGTGATTTATATAATGGGGAATTAGTGATTTATATAATGGGGAATTAGTGATTTATATAATGGGGAATTAGTGATTTATATAATGGGGAATTAGTGATTTATATAATGGGGAATTAGTGATTTATATAATGGGGAATTAGTGATTTATATAATGGTGAATTAGTGATTTAATGGTTGATTAGTGATTTAATGGTTGACTGGTGATGGTGAATTAGTGATTTAATGGTTGATTAGTGATTTAATGGTTGATTAGTGATTTAATGGTTGATTAGTGATTTAATGGTTGATTAGTGATTTAATGGTTGATTAGTGATTTAATGGTTGATTAGTGATTTATATAATGGTGAATTAGTGATTTAATGGTTGATTAGTGATTTAATGGTTGATTAGTGGTTTAATGGTGAATTAGTGATTTAATGGTTGATTAGTGATTTAATGGTTGATTAGTGGTTTATATAATGGTGAATTAGTGATTTAATGGTTGATTAGTGATTTATATAATGGTGAATTAGTGATTTAATGGTTGATTAGTGATTTAATGGTTGATTAGTGGTTTATATAATGGTGAATTAGTGATTTAATGGTTGATTAGTGGTTTATATAATGGTGAATTAGTGATTTAATGGTTGATTAGTGATTTATATAATGGTGAATTAGTGATTTAATGTTTGATTAGTGATTTAATGGTTGATTAGTGGTTTATATAATGGTGAATTAGTGATTTAATGGTTGATTAGTGATTTATATAATGGTGAATTAGTGATTTAATGGTTGATTAGTGATTTAATGGTTGATTAGTGGTTTATATAATGGTGAATTAGTGATTTAATGGTTGATTAGTGATTTATATAATGGTGAATTAGTGATTTAATGGTTGAAACAGTGCTATAGTACCAGATTAATGAATGGTTGAATGATTAATGGATTGAATAATGGATAATAGATTAACATCAATGGATTGAATAATGGTTGAAACCCGATGAATAATGGATGGTGCACCAGACTTAATATTTTTCATAGGGCTTGAAACCACCAACCAGATGAATAATGGTTGAAGTGTATAATGGTCTAGTGGGGAGTGAATCAATGGTTGATTAGTGATTTATGAACAGCTGAATAGCCATTATTCACCATTAGTGCATGATAGATGGAAGTAATAACCGTGAAGTGACACCAGTCACATTTTTGGGGTTGCTGAAGCTATTGCCGTAGCAGCCGCTGCTTCTTTCCCTTGTCAACCATGATTGGTCAATCTGAACCCACACATGTTGATAATCAACATAGAAGACATCATTTTTGCATCAATTAAGGAATACTTAATTGCATACATCATGATTGACCCTTATGAACCACCAATAAGAATGACAACTGCTGCCAAACTCTCATTGTTCGCAACACCATCGCAAACCATGACGAATGACGAATCATCTTGAGGTACAAGCATGCAGCATGCATCAACAAACCACAAACCAACCACTAAGTAACCACCGCGGTTTTCCCATCATTTCCATGGTTTTCCTACGGTTTTGCACTACTCAACAGCTTAATGGAGTTGGCTCCAAGGTCGCACCTGACACCGGGCAAGAAGCTGAGTTCAGCAACGTCGGGAGTCAGGGCGTCCCCTGCTCAAGATGAACCACCAACCAACTCACCACCATTTTTACAGGTAAAGTTGGTTTTTTAAACCATTGTAACCACTAAAGGTCACCACTACTCTTCACCATAGCCTTACCATAACCAACCACTACTAACCAACCACTAACCACCACAGCTTCACCACTGACTAAGCACCATAGCTTCACCATAGCTTCACCATAACTCGTCGTTGCTCTTGAGGTCTTCCGGTGGCGACTCTGTGACTCTTTGGGCGTCCTGGCGAGCCAGTGAGGCGAATGGACGGGAGGGGTTCAGAACGGTGACTGATCGTGAGGAATAGTTGTGGTTTTATGGTGGTTATCGGGTGGTTTTATGGTGGTTATAGGGTGGTTGTATGGTTATATTTCGAAAAAATGTGGATTTTTCGGATATATGGTGGTTATATGGCGGTTGTATGGTGGATATAGGGTGCTTCTGTGGTGGTTATATGGTGACTGATATTGCTTTTATGGTGATGATTAGCAGTTGGAAAATCTGCCCAACCCTCCCGGCCAATGCAAGCTCCTCGTTGATGATTGTTGGTGCGTTGCTCATCCCCTAGATGATGAATTAACATGAATCAACAACTATTTACTCTAACATCAACAGGTACTATCACCGCCATTTGCCTCTACAGTACCTACTAAATATGATTATGTTCAATAGAGTTTGTTGATGATTAGCCACTTCTTTCACCGCAACTAAGCATCATTGATCTCGGCTGATCAAGGGCTGCCGTTGTTATTGGCCGGATGGTGCAATGCTTGTTGATAGTCATCTACAAACCACGTACTATGAACCAACCATTGTGAAGCATGCGTGATCATCACTAAGCATCAGTGGTTGTTATGAAGCATCATCAATCCCATCATTAACTTTCAATCATTCATTCAAATTGAGTTATTATACAACATTCGTTTCAACCACCAATCAATCGAGACCAAACATTGATAAATTGCTGAACCAAACATTCATCAACATCAGCCATAATTACCATCAACAACCCTTCAACACAAGTGCCTCAGAGGCTTCTCATTGGTTGTTGCAGGCTATGATGCGACCGACCGACGTGGACCATGCAAGGCAGACACTAAGAAGGCAGCCAGCAAATATGGGAGTTCGCCGTTCCCGGGTGTGACGTGGGGTCACTTGCCTTGAATTGGAAGTGGAGAATCCAATATTTTTTGTTTGATGGCTTTACCGTTTGAAAGATGGTGATTCTTAGCTTCCAGGTTGGTTTGCCAGAGGCTAATACGTGTGTTGTTACATAGAAGCATACGCATGCCCACAGGGACATTTACATGCATAGCTAAAGGCCTCCAGTGAGTGTGTGCTACCTGGGTTGGTCTTTACGCCCTACACGCAGTTGGTGTGGTAGGTTGACACCGGTTCACTAGCGGAGCAGAACGGTCAACCATAATAGATCATGCATAGGTACCTGGTAATTGATCATAAATGGTTGACCCTTCTGCTCCACGTTAGCGGTCCGCTCGGATGGAAGTCCTGAGTCTTTGTTGAGCCAACAATTGACTTGGTCATGGCTGTACTTCTCTTTGTCATTTGGGCGGAACTTGTTCGCCGCAGATTATGATCGACTACCCATTACTGATTTATGACTAATTAATTGCTACACATCAGTATCAATCCGTATTAGCCATTCTTCAACATTAGTGACCATTGACCTACATGAGCATCATGATGTGTAAAGCATTTGCGAGATTGAAAGCATACTGTTTGGTTGAAACCAAAAGGTTTGCTTGTCAAATGCCCATCTCTTTGTTGATCTCCAGACGAAGCGTTGGTTGAGAAGGATCATGATGTTGGGTATCGCTGGTCGATGTTGACAAATGCTCTAGCCATTAATTAACCATGATTAGTCATCATCATTGATATGTTAACCATTGCCAACCATCATTAACCATTGCAAACCATCATTACCCACTGCGAACCATAGGGAATAGTTAATTACCAAGCATTGTCAGCCATTGCAAACCCCCATGAATCATTACTAATCATCACTAAATTGTATTAGTAATTGTTCACCATTATTCACTATTGTTGATCCATAGTCATGAAGCATAAATGAAATTAACTATTATGATTCATTCACATTTACTAGTTCACCACTATTCGCCATCATCAAACACTACCACCATTAGCAGCCATCATTCACCACTATCAACCATCATTAATCCTTCCTAACTATCACTACTGTAACCATTACCAATCATCATTAATCATTAGCAATGAGCCACTTGTCACCATGATTAATACAAGTAACAATTTAATTATCAGCTAATCAATTGATTCACCGTGACATTTCGTTAGCTAATGACTAATGATAGTACCAATGATTAATGATAGTACCAATAATACTTATCAATTACCATTATCAACCACTTATTAATTACTTTACTTATTAACAATTTATTACCGTTATTATTGACCATCATTTTTACTTCTCGACCATTCATCAGTCACCACGACACCTGTCACCATGCGGTGCGGTGCGTCAGGCTCCTCTTTTCGCGGTGCCACGACTATCACGACGACGATCAACGGGGTTGGAGCTTGGTGGTTCCTTGGGCACCCAGCGATGCTGTGGTGACCCAAAATGGTTGAAGGGTTGGTTGGTTAATGGTTATGCTGCTTATGGTTAAGGCTTAAGGGTTGCTCAATGGTTGTTTAATGGTTGTTTCAGGGTTGGTTGGTGAATGGTTTTATGGTTAAAGCTTACGGGTTGGTTGAATGGTTGTTTAAGGCTGGGTTGAGGGTGGGTTCATGGTTGGTTCAATGTTTCATACCAGTGGTGAATAATCAATGAATCAACATTAGTAGGAAAGAATGATGGCTAGTAGCTGATAATGATGGTTAAAAATACTTAATAATGAAAAATGGCTATGGTTAAAAGGCAGCGATTTGAACGACAATTAATGATTTGCAATCATCCATCAATCGGCCACTGGTGAATTGATGATCAATGAGGGGGGTCTTCGATACCTCACACTGACTGATTAATAAATGTAATATCTCATTTCATTGATACATCCTGATCCCCGATTGACTGACTCGGGTCAACTCTGCTGAAGTCTTCCGGATTGAACTTGCTTCGGACAAACTCTGATCCTTATCCCAATCAATCCTAACATTGATCCCTACATCGACCGACAACCTCATCAATCTTGGTTAATGATCCAATCCTTCGTTACTGGTTGAGTCCTACATCACCATCAACTAACATCATCCAACCAATCCTCCAACCCCTCAACCTCTCAACCAACCATCAGTTTCATCAACCTGGGTGAATGATCAATGGTCACCGGACCAAAATGAACCAACCCCATTCACCAACATGACCTGATTAGTCCAAGCATCAACGACATCAACCCACCAGCCCTCCCCGCGGCTCTCAGGTTTCTACCCGGCAGCTCTTGTGGCAAGAGGATGCTGAGGATCGCAGAACGGTGAGGTGGTGAACTGATGAGTGGCCTTGATGCATATTTGATGGCTAATTGGTGGTTAAGGATTGTTGTTTGATGGTGAACTGATGGTCAATTGATGATTAGTTGACTCCGATTTGATGATTATTTGACGGTTGATGCTGCTTAGTTGATGATTTCGGATGCTTACTCATCAACGCTTGGCCTGTAGTGTTCATTATCAATATTGGTTTGATGTTTTATTGGTTGATTTGGTCAGCCGGCAGTGTTTAGTTGGTTATAGCCATTATGGTTATTACTTTGATTTCTTACTGGTAGTTCATTGATGGGTTTTCAGAATTAAGCTAGCCCAAAAAGAATGGTCTCTTACAACCCATTGATTATTAGTGCTCAGCAAGGGTTCTTCCTTGTCAAGTAAAACATGGTTGCTGATTGTTCTTATCCATGTTTGCTGGCTTCAATGGCTAGTTATCACTGGTTAGCCAGCTACTGTTTGCTAGCTATTATTGGTATTAGTACACGTTATTAATAGCTATTATTGTGATTATTGCTTACGGATAGTACTGTCATGTATTGACCATTGGTGAGGTTTAGCAATGCTTAGCCAGCTGTAGTTGCAGCTATTGTTGCGACAGCTTTATCATGTTTCAGACTATAGTTGCTTTTGACGATTAATGGTAAATGTTTCGGGAGTTAAATAGGTTTTAATGAATGTCTATCAATGGTGAATGGCCAATCAAACTTAGAAATACCTGGTTTATGCTATTTTTTTTAAACCGGTGATGTTTTGGTGGAACCAGGTTAGTTTGCCAGAGGGTAATCGTGCAATATGTGTAGCAAATTTGTCTCCCAACAGCCTGCTCTCATGATCGAACTATTGAACTTGTTCAGTGCCGAAGATCGAAGATCAGGTTCCATTGGTGTTCATGTGTGGCGAGTGTCCTTGAGTGACTGGTCGTCACCTCCCAGCACGGTGGCTCACCACGACCGGCGGTTCTTTATGTCACTGCTGATGCACAACTAATGATGATGCTCAACCATGATTCACTAAGACCATCAGTCTTAATGTTGGCACCTGATTAGTGCGATGGTCCTCTATTGTAGAAAGTTTTTCCAAAACTATTCAGACCCATAGGAATGTTGGCATGGTCCTCAATTGTAGAAAGTTGTTTTTTGGGAGGTAATTTTTAATGAAAAAATATGTTGATTTTTTTGAAATTAAAACGAATCATTTCAAGGAAAAATCTGGAGGCAACTTAGAAATTGAGACAGCTTCAACTCTGAGAGCTTAAGCAACTGTGGCAGCATCAAATCCCATATTAAATTTCATTTAAAAACATTGACCTAAACAATTTTCCAAGAGGGTAGCTCAGGCAGAGGTCTGTTCCTGATTTATACCTTTGTTGCCATGGTCCTCTATTATGACCAAAACTTTTGCCCTTGGCTTGCTTGCAGCTTCTTTCCTTTAGTTTTCCTTTAGCTTTCCTTTCCTATTCATCCTTCTAGTTTTCCTTCCAGCTTTCCTTCTAGCCTTTTGAAAAACCACAGCCATCCCAAAGCATCAAATCCTTCATTAAATTCCATTTAAAAACATTGACCTAAACAATTTTCCAAGAGGGTAGCTCAGGCAGAGGTCTGTTCCTGATTTATACCTTTGTTGCCATGGTCCTCTATTATGACCAAAACTTTTGCCCTTGGCTTGCTTGCAGCTTCTTTCCTTTAGTTTTCCTTTAGCTTTCCTTTCCTATTCATCCTTCTAGTTTTCCTTCCAGCTTTCCTTCTAGCCATCAGAAAGCGAGAGAAAAAAGAAAGAAAGAAAGAAAGAAAGAAAGAAGGAAGGAAGGAAGGAAGGAAGGAAAGAAAGAAGGAAGGAAAGAAGGAAGGAAAGAAAGAAAGAACGAACGAAAGAAAGAAAGACAGACAGAAAGAAAGAAAGAAACAAAGAAAGACAGAAAGAAAGAAAGAAAGAAAGAGAGAAAGAGAGAGAGAAAGAGAAAGAAAGTAAAGGAAAAAGAAAGGAAATGTATTGCGAAGTCCAGGTTTAAAAAGTAAAAGGAAACAATTCAAAAAGTGGTGGCATGGAAAAAAACAGGTTTCCACTTTATAGAGGGCCATAGCTTTGTTGAGGGGGGGGCCCCCTACTAATCAAGAGCCGACATTACTAAAACCATCCAACTGGTTTGATTATTTTGATGGTTAAGACTATCACAAAAATTCATTACTTCCAGTCCAGCAGCCATTTTGGCTCAAGCCTTTTTTCTGTGTAGTTTTTTTCCCTTCGCGTGCCGCGTGCAGCGATGACAGGTGGTTTCGCGCTGACGGCAGCCGCGCTCACGATGAGCGTTGAGGAGCTGATTCTGGCCATCCCCTGTTGGATGGAAGAGGCGTGCCGGCGCCAGTTGTATGCTGAGCCGGAGATGCAGGTGACGAAGCCACGCAAAAGAAAATCAAAGAAATCAAAGAAATCCAAGAAGTCCAAGAGAATGAGAAGGCCGAGATCGAAGCGGAAGAGCAAGTGTGCCATGAAAGCGAGATGCAGGAGCTTCGTTCAGAACGAAGCGCCCTGAAGGATAGCTTGGAAGACGCCGTGTCCTCGTTGCGTCAGCTGTCCACGCGTGCGGACTGGCACCGCCCACTCTTTTCCCCTTTTTCGGTTTTTGACTTGCGAATCAGCGTCGGTGTTCTTCCTACAGTACAAGGCTCTGGTTCCTGCTAAGCCGGATCCATCCCTGTTGCTACGGCATCGACCTCACAAGTCTTGGAAGTGACCGGCGCTGAGCTGCCTAAAACAACCCAGTTTTTGCTGGTCCTTCCTTTTGACCTCACCTTTTCTCACGTAGGACTTCTCAGCCACTGTGCTGGGATATTGATGGTTTGAGATAGTTTGAGATGGTTGATGCTTGCACATGACAGATTGATGCTTTTGTTGAAGAGATGACAAGACACTCACGGCAAGTCCAGAAGCATTCAACTCACTGATCTGGCAACCATTCCCTGGTCCGCTGCGTCAGGATGCCTGGAACTGCGCCCAGTTCCCCACGCGCCATGTCTACACGGACGTGCTCGCGAACCTGCGAAGGTGCTCAGCCCAGGACCTCACTCCCTGGTTGTGGCCGGCCATGGCAGATCTGCAGCATGGGAAATGTATGGTGAAGCTATGGTGTAATGGGACCAATGCTGGAATTTTGTGGTGAGTTCAGGGTGGTTTGATTGACATTTGGTTTTTTTTAATCCAGGAAGGTTGGGAAGGTCAATGGGTTGTCAAAGTTATATTGGTTGGTGCTTTGATTGAATTTGTTTTCAACATTTTCCCCAGTATTCAGAAATGATTGGTTGGTTGCAAAGGTCTTCGTAGGGGTGGCTCAACCACCAGCCAGACCTGATGTTTTCAATGGGATGTTTTCATAGAGACACCCCACATTGATGGACATGGCCATATGGTTTGCAAGCCAAGTTCTTCTGAGGCTACGATTCAACCAATCGGATGAGTGGAGGCAAGGGTGGGAACAGTCAAGCAACTGGCAAGTTGTCAGTCCCAACTTGATTTGTTGTCCACGCTGTATTTCACCACATATGGTTTGTTGATCATATTTGATTGTTGGTTGATAGGTAGCCGATTGTGTAGCCTTAGAGCGACGTTTTTGTTGACGTTTGATCATCGTTGTCGTCATGATGCTATCCGTGCTGTTTGTCGAGGTCATCTACATTGCAGCCCACGCTGGGATTGCCCATGACACATTGGGCTCTGATGGATTTGCGTCTCACCGCGGCAAGGAGTCGAAAAGATGTGAAAAAGGTCATGGAATCGCGGAGAAAACTCGCTGGTGCTGGCTGTTAAGGAACCAAGGAGCCAGGAGTATCCATATAATTGTCATAATTATATCCCTATTATATCCCTACTATCATATAATTATAACAGACAGGAACTCATATATCCCTTTAAAGGGGGAGCTAAGGAGCTACAAGGAGTTTTGAGCTGTTCACATCCGGTTTCTCGTGTCCAAAAGGCGCCCGCCTGACATCCGTGCAGCCCAACAAGGTCGGGGTCGCCCGAAGCCCGATTTGCTTTGCTGCTCAGAGATGTTGAGGCTCGGTGGTGGCGGTGGTGGTGGCGGTGGTGGTGGTGGTGACGGTTGCGTATGATCGCTTCGTATTCACCAGCTGATTCACCATCACTGTCATGTTAAGCTGGTTGATAAGTTCCTTCATCATGATCAGATTAGACATGACCGACCGCGATTTAATCAGCTTGTCAACCATGGATGGTTTTTCCATCAAACCATCATCAAGCATGATATTTTTAGTTGCCGGTTGCCGACATCGGAACGTTCTGCGAAACTGGCAGGGGATTTCGGGACATTGCTTCTGCTGGTGATTGGCATGACCGTGCCCTGGCATTGCAAGGCCGCGCACGCCACAAGTTGTAGGTAGTGCATAGTGGTGGTAGAAATGGTGGTCAATAACGGTGGTTAAATGGTGTCATCGATCAACATTATGATGATAGCTAGTGCTTAGTTGATCATTATCAACCGTTGAATGAGTTGTGTGGTGGTTGCTGGTTGGAAGTGATTCTTCGTGGTTGATTGCGGAACGAGCATGACGGAACCCACCAAGTCGAAATGACTGTTGGCGTTGTCATTTCAACAGTTTCATGTACCGCACTTTACAGGCAGGTGGTTGTCAACTTGCAGCGGAGTAGCCTTAACGTCGCATCCGCAACGTTCTGCATCAAGGGGCCAGAAGTGATAGGGAAATCCCCAACTCACCAAGGATCCCCAACTCGCCAAGCATTTCCAGAGGTAAAGTCGCTGACTAAACTGGTTCATGAATATTTCAGGATGTTCAGGATGATGAATGGTTCATGACCATTTTTCTCGTGGATAGATTGGACAGATTCTGGCCACTAATGTTTAATCTAAAACTCATGCTTATCAAGAATATTGCTTACCGATGGTTGAGTCAATATATTGGTTGATCATGGCTGGTAGTTGGTAAATGGATGCCTGATGCGTAGTGATGGTTAAAAGACGTTAAGAGTGGTCAATGAGAAGTAAAGGTAAAATAAACAATCATTAGGGTCAATTCATGAATCATGCGTACCAACGATTGATACAGTGGAAGTCCTGGATAAGAATCCCAAATCTGTGGTCCAGGGTCCCTCAAATTCTTAATTAAGATTGCTCAAGATTTTCCACCTTCCCGGTCTGAGGGCCCCTCAATTTCTTAGCAGTTTCTTAAGTATGTATTCCAATTATTCTTGTTATAGAAAACCGGATGATTTTTTTACGCCCTTGCTTTTCCTCAGTTTTGATTTTACGAGTGCAAATTTGCAAGAAGCCGCCCTGACAACATTTTCCGGTCCTTGAAAAGAATGGCGGTGGCTCAACACTGGGCTTGCGGGCCCGCAAGACAAAAACAATTTTTCGAAGCATGAAAAATTATTTTCGTTTCACGGTTGAAAATGGGTTGAAACCGGTTTCAAAACATTTTCCAGGCCTCGAAAAGAAGGCCGGTGGCGCCAATCTAGGCCGGCGAGCCCGCGAGACAAAAAAAACAATTCGAGGCCCGAAAAGTTTTTTTTGGTTCTTCTGTTGGAAATCTGATTGAAACGGGCATCAAAAACATTTTCCAAGCCTTGAAAAGAATGCCGGGGGCTCCAAAGTAGGCCGGCCGGCCCGCGAGAAAAAAAAACATCGAGGCCCCAATTTTTTTTTTGCTTTGCAAGCCGGGTGAGAAACATGCATGTTGGCAGGGACGTTTTAAAAGCGGGCTTTTGGCCAGTTAGGTCGGGTTTGCTCGGCGCAGTTGGCAAAAAGGGCAGCGTTCAATCAAAAAGTCGTAGTCTCAACCCCCCGCGCGGGACATTAATAACATGTCTTGGTTTTTGGCCTGGGATATTGTCATCGTTACCCCAAACCATGGCTGCTTAGCATTTAATTACCACGGTGAGGGCCCCTCAAATTCTTAACCGGAGAAGCAAGTTATATCCAGGCCGAATAGGAGCGGAAACAAATCCGAGCCCTCAAATTCTTATACCAAACATTCTTGTGCAGTACCTTCGCTGTAGTTCATGATGGTTCTAAATGACGACAAATGATTAGTAAGTACTGATAATGACCAATAGTGACCGCAGTGATGGTTGAAGATTTTGAATGAAGTATGGTGAACCGTTCGACATGGTTATGATTAATCTAAACCTAGTTCAACCATCATAAACAACCAGTAAGTAGCAAAGATCAATCAACAACTTGTATAAGATTAATGATGAGTAACAACCATCATCAAATAACAACCATCATTGATGGTGAATTGATATTTGTTTGACTCTTAAAACCATCAATAACGAAACATTTCCAGAAGTAACCAAGCATTTCCAGGTTAATGACCTGGCTAATTGATGATTTTAACGATTGAAACCATCAATAACCAAGCATTTCCAGACCTTACTATGGCGATCATCAATGGTCAATTGATCATGGTAACCACCATTGCTCCCGAAGTAACCAACCACCTTACTATGGTTAATTGATCATTAATAACCAACCCAGCCACCTGGTGCTGGCGCTGACCCTTAGGAGATTTGTGGCGACAAGCCTTGGATGTCTTGGGCTACATGGAGGAGGACCGGGCGCTTCAACGGGCGGCGCGCAGAGCTCATCGGCTCGTTGGGCCAACCGGTTTCGGGGGCCAACCCGGGGTCGTTGATATACTCAGGAACCGAAGGTTGGTTCATAGTGGTGATTAGTGATGGTTGGTAAGTGGTTAATGACGAACCAACTAGTGATGGTTGATGACTAGTGATGATTAGTGATGATTAGTGATGATTAGTCATGCTTAGGAAGTGGTTAATGATGGCGGATGCTGGTTAGTGATGATATATGATGGTTGGCCAGCCAGTAAGAGGTTGGTAGTACCAAATGATTTTGGAACGAATTCTTAAAAATGATTGATAATGTTCAAACCATGAGTGCTGATCATTACTTGATCAAGGTTGGTTGTGACTCACGGGTAGGTGTGAGCACTAGACTGTCCCATGTCGGTACATGTGACATGCTTGATTCAGTTTTCTCATCTCGCGACATCTATCTCTCGAGACTCGAGGGGTTGGTTCTGGTGCCTGCGCAAAAAGACTTGCGCCATGGTGTTTCGCTGCTGCTAGTTGTGGCTGCGGGTGGGTGCCCCAGTATTCAAAGCTGGTAGCGGAGCTTCTAAGTTCCAGATGACCACTGCGAACCGGCAATGGACCGGTCGGAGAACAAGCAATCAGGAGGAAGAGGATGACGAATCGTCACTGAGTGCCACCAACAGTAGAGAACCTGGATCCAGTACTTTGAGTGGAGATCTGAAGAAGGGATCAGGCGGACCTCCGCCAGCATACAGCGGAAGCCGAGAAGTCGGCAAGTTCGAGGAGTATCGCCTGAGAGCCAAGCTGTGGTTGGTCACGACTAACCTGGAGGGAAGGGCAAAGGGCCCGAGGCTCATGCAAGCGCTCACCGATCGAGCTTGGGAAAGCGTCAAGCATCTTGTGGAAGACGAAGTATGGATGTCATCGAGCACAAATGGCGAAGAATTTCTGGATCTGCTCAACAAGCCGGAGTACTACGGTCGAGAAGAACTGGAGAGTTTGTATCTCGCCATGAGCAAATTGTTCTGTTCTGAACTTCGCAAACCAGAAGATGACTTGCCGGCCTTTAGGTCGAGGTTTGAAGAAGCCGTTCGACGTATACAGAAACATCGAGTTCAGCTGCCACAAGAAGCTTTGGGCTTCTTGTTTCTGAAGCAAGCAAAGGTGACTGGAGAGTCATTGGAACGACTCATCACCCTGACGAATGGAGATCTGAAGCTGGATGCCGTTGTCGACGGCATGCGGAGGCTGAAGATGAAGCTATTCGATGATGGTGATGACTCGACTTCGAAGAAAAAGCAACCACTTTGGCTTCAGGATGTGGCAAACGATGAAGCTGCTGATCCATCAGGAGCACCAGAAGACGGTACCATTGAAGATGAAGAGCTGGACATGTTGGAAGAGGCTTTGAATGAACTGGAAGGTGAGGATGCCGCTGCTCAGGAAATTTCAGAGGATGGAGCAAAGGAAGTGCTCATGACCTTGATCAAGCAACGCATCAACAAGCCAGTTCAGATGTCGTACAAACAGGTTCAGAATGCGAAGAGAGATGTCCGAAACTCAAGAGGTTTTCGCCCAGTGAATCCGCAGTCCCAAGCCGCCTCCGGTAAATATACCATGAGGCGTGATCTCCAACAGCTGAAAGCTGTGACTCAGTGTAAGAATTGTGGTATGGTTGGCCATTGGCATCGGGAATGCCCCAACAAAGGTCGTTCCGCCAGTGCCTCTAATGCAGCCAGCGGTAGTAGCAATTCAGGTTCACAACAAGGATGGTGGGCTATGGTGACGGAAGAGCCCAGTGTTCCGCCAGAGACCGGCACATCTGACATGCATCGCGAATAGGAAACATGTCCTAGGTTCATATGGACTGTCAACCAAAGGGATTTTAGTGTTGATAGGAACCTAGGATACGTACAATGTTCCCTTGAAATGTCACGAGCTATTCAACAGGTAGCATGTCAGCAGAGTCACGTCACCGGAACCATCGCTCAACCCCTCGAGTCCAGTGATTCGAAGGCAAGTGTCATGGATACCCTTTTGATGGAGCAACCTTCCGATCAAATGCATGCCATTCTAGATACTGGATGCCAACGTACTGCAATCGGTAGGAACACGTTGAATAGAATTTCTGCATCACTGCCACCACAATATCCTGTTAAGTTTGCCAAACAAAGCTTTCGGTTTTCAGGAATCGGTGGAGAGACGGTCACGAAGGAAGTTGCTCTTTTGCCAGTGTTGTTCGGGCACAAGCCCGGGATGCTTCGAGTGGCCATTTTAGAGGACACACCTGATGCACCCTTGCTTGTCTCACTTCCCATCATGCAATCGTTAGGTAGTCGCATCGATTTGTCACATCATACTCTTGAGTATCAGCATATTCAGGAACAGGGAGTGTTGGAAACCAATGCAAGAGGTCAGCTGTGTCTACGACTTTTTGACTTTCACTTGGCCAGCCCTAGCATCCATTGCACCAATCGTCAGTGGAAGCCACGCAAAATGATCGGAGACGAGTGCGTTGTCTTTCTGATGCAGGAGAGTAGTGAGAATCTCATGGAGCACTCGCACATCACTGACGAAGCCAATCACCATTGTCATGTCGTATCACCACAGTTATTTGAAGAGAACCTTGATAGTAAGAAAGATATGGGGGTATCATATCCATCTGGGGAGAATCTATCAGGGAGAATCCGCAATTTTGAGCCGTCGTCGCAGCCAAGAGCCGATCTTGAAAGCTCAGAAAGCTCATTCGATTACCATCATTCGATTGATCGCCATGCAGGATCATCGAGGCAGCAAGCGTGTGTGCGCAGGACAGCCCGAGGAGGAGAACCCTCGCGCCGTGAGTTCCTGGCGTCGCCTGATGACCAAGCTACGCTTGCAGACGCACTTCAGTTCTATGGTGCGCCTCCTGGTGGGGCTGTCGCTCCCACTCATGTTCGTGATGAAACTGGTTATGAACATCAACCTGAAAGTGGCCGATCTCGAAGATGTGGAGGACATGCAGTCCTTGATGGAAAGTCTGGTTCAGGAGAAGCGCACTTTGGAGAAAGGACCGAAGAGACACTCCGGTCGCAGTGCAGCCAGCTCGGCCAGCTTCGAGATCCTGAGTGTGAAGGAAGACTTCGAGCCCTCGGAAGTGGGGAAGAAGTATACCAAGCTCAAACGGAGCAGAGATCCATGGTATCAGGAGTGGTCTCAGGGACATGCCGAGGCCAGCAGCAGTCGAGAGAATCGACCCAAGAACAAGGAAGGAAGCAATGCGAAGACTTGCTTTTGCGGACTGACTCCAGTGCGCTACATCAGCCGCACGGAGAAGAACTTCCAAAGACCTTTCCTGAGCTGCCCCAAGGAAGCTGGGAGCCGCTGCCACTACTTCATGTGGATCGGCGACAAGCTGGATCGGCAGCAACCCTGGAGTGCCAGCAGAATCTCCAAAAGCTCACCATGGTGCTTCTTCGGAACGCAGGAGTCATGTGGGAAGTTCAAGGAAGAAGTCAAGCAAGCCATCAGTGATCGGCGCCAGCTCCGAGGACGAGAGCTATCCACCCGACGATGCCCGTCGCATCTACCGAGGACAAGAACCACTACATGGTCCTCGAGACCCACCGGAACCACAGGGTCGGGGTCCATCCTCGGAGAGGGAGGAAGAGTGCAATCATCTCTGGACTCTGGAATCATCGTGGCACGAACAGCCACCAGAAGATGCGAACCTGCCAGATCTGTGGTCTGCAAGAGGTGCTGCATCTCAAGACACAACACCTGACTCGCAAGTACACGGACGTGGACACCAAGTATCAGACCACCGGCAATCGACCACGCCGATCATGAGTGAGCGCTTGAAGTCTGGAATCCGTAAGCGTATGATAGGAGAGATCCAAAAGAAAATAGAAGAGTTGGAGGCTCAAACCCCTGAAGAAGAATCACCATGTAACGCTAAGGAGTATGAAGAAATCATGCATGTGAGACTCATCGGAGAGATCTTCAGTCCAGAACGTTTCACAAGTCAAGCTCATCGTTTTGGACTTCAACAGGGAAAAGCCTACGACTTAGTTTTGGGTCATCAGTTTCTCGATCCGAAGGTTCGCTTGCAGTGCCTAAGACACATCAAACGAGAGCAGTATGGTCTTTTAGTTGTGACACCACCTTGTGGCATGTTTTCTATGCTCCAATACTTTGGTTTTGGTAAGAGTAAGGAATCCTGTTGGCAAGATCCGACTTTTAGACAGAAGTATCAAGAAGCACAACTGTTGTTGAACTTCGCTGCTATCGTGTGTCAACTGCAGTACAAGATGGGTGGCGCTTTTGTGTTCGAGCAGCCTTGGAGCGCCCTCTCTTGGAGAGAACCTTCCATAGTGAAGCTGCTGAACTTGCAAGGAGTCATATTGAGTAGGACTGACCAATGTATGTTTGGACAAGTAGATAATGATGGGAGACCTATAAGGAAAAGAACCGGCTTTCTCACCAATAATGCTCACATAGCACAAGCACTTCGTAGAACCTGTAAGGGTCAACATCAACACCAGCAATGCATCGGCAGCTCACAAGGAAAGTCGAGCGCGACACAAGCTGCTCGATATTCCAAGCCACTGGTCAATGCTGTCTTGCGGTCATATGCGAAGTCATGTGAAGCATCGGAATCAGACAGTGCCTTACAGATGTGCACTGTCCAGTGGACTGAGGAAGGACAGGAATCCATTCACTCATCGGTTCAGAGAACTCAGGATTTGTTCACGTCGGAATATGTCACTGATCAAGGAGTATCTGAAGAGTGTTGGACCGTGTCTCCTCAGTGCGTCCGATATCAGTTCGTGGGAGAATCGGCTGATGCAAGTGAACCTGTTGACAACTCCGTCCGTCCCGAGTTGAGCCAGGAAGAACAAGTCCAAGTTCAACAATTGTCACCCGAGCAACGTAGAAGGTTGATGCAAGAACTTGAAAGGGCTCACAGGGGTCTGGGACATCCAAATCATGACAGGTTCCTCCGAATTCTTCGCAAGGGTGGCGCCAACATCGCTACCATCGGTCTTGCAAAAGGATTCACATGTTCCCAATGCATCGAAAATAGCCGGCCACGACCATGGAGAAGAGCCGCACCACCAAGAGAGCTTGAGTTTAATGAAGTGGTAGGAGTGGATTCGCTCACCATCAAACATCACGATGAAAGCATCAAGTGTCTCAATATCATATGCTGGGGAAGTAGGTATCAGATGGTAGTGCCTCTGCGAGGAAACCGTGCCATTGACGCCAGAAATGCTTACCGCCAGTGGGTGCGACTCTTTGGACCTCCACGAATCGTCAAGCCAGATCTAGGTAAAGAGTTCATGGGCGATTTCATGTATCGTTGCACGACAGATGGGTCCGAGGTAGACCCAGCAAGCCTAGAAAGTCCCACGCGAAATTCCATCACAGAGAGAGAAGGAGGTACGGTAAAGACTATGTTCAACAAGGCTAGTCTGGATTATGGGCCCACTGAAAGCATAGATGAAATCGTAGAGCTGTTAGATACAGTTGTCATGGCTAAGAATAGACTCTGCCATCGTGGTGGCTTCTCTGCCATGCATCGTGTCTTCAGCTACACTCCAGCCATGCCGGGTGATGTCTTGTTTCATGTTGGTCAAGAGACCAACTTTGCAAATCACGATATGATTCAAGCTGGTGACATCACATTGCAGAAGCAGGCTCGAATGCGAGAGTGTGCGAGTAAAGCTTTCTTTGATGCTGAGTGTACGGAGGCCATTCGACGTGCTATTCGAAGCGGACCCAGAAAGACCGATTTGTTTCAACCAGGTCAGATTGTTTATTTTTGGTCCTCAGGTCAGCATAGCAAAGTCGGACTCCATCATTCTGCGGCTCGAAAACCCAATCATGCCTTCTGGCATGGACCAGGTCGTGTCATTGCCACACAGTATCCACAGAGTATCTTCATTGCATATCAGGGTAGATTGATTAAAGCAGCTCCTGAGCAGTGTCGATTAAGCAGTGTGGAAGAAGACATGTCTTGTAGTCAAGTTTTGCAGTCATTGTGTTCCGTACGTGACCAATTGCGCAATGAGCGCATCAATGGTCTCAGCGACATTCGAGGCGAAGCCAGACCGCCTTATCCCTCGGATCATCCAACTAGAAACAAGAGAACTGCCGGAAAGCAACCCTCCGTAGAGAAGCATAGAAAGATTCAAGATCATCGAGATATGAGTCAGTTGGATGATGAAGTGAAGTCCATGAGTTCTGGGTACAGTCCTTCCATTGCGCATGAATCCGCAAATGTCCCAGTGGAAGGTGATCCTGACAGTGACGCCACAGTAGAGATGGAAACGGATCAAGAGCTTTTCTTTGGAACTGCCATGGATTCAGAGAATTTGGGTAACCCATACAATTCTAATCCCAAGGCTGTGAAAGAAATCAAGCTGAAGGAGTTGGATGATCATGACTATCAACTGTTTGTGAAATCCACGAGAAAGGAATGGGAGACCAACATCAATAATGGAGCCATTCAAGTAATCCATCCTGAAGAAGCTCAAAGAATTCGTCAGCAGTATCGTCACAGGATCATGCAAAGTCGGTTGTTACATGTTGCAAAACCTGTTGATGATGTCACTCAGATTAGGCCAGATCAAATTCTTCATTGCAGCCCCAATGGCCAGTCGTGTAAGGCAAAGAGTCGTTGGATAGCACGTGGAGATAAGGATCCTGATATCTTCTCTGTTTGTGCATCATCTCCGGTGATTCATCGTGACACCTTCATGATGGGACTTCAAGCCATATATCGTCCAAACAATGGCGTATCCATTTTGCAGATTTCTCACAAGCTTTCATGCAGGGAGATGAGATCAAAAGGCAAGAGCCTTTGTACTGTGAACCACCGGATCCACAGTTGTTGAACATTCCTCAAGGATGCTTGATTCGGATTTGCAAAACTGTGTATGGCCTTGAAGATGCACCATAGCGTTGGAATCAACATTTAGATCCAGCATTTCAGGAATTGGGATACCGACCTTCCATTCTAGATCCATGTTGCTACTTGCTTCACTCCGAGAAGCCCATCAATGCACAAGGTGAGAGGACTCTCGAAGGAATCATTATGGTAGCCACGGATGATTTGATAAGCGGAAGTAATGCTAGGCATCAAGCCTTAATGTCCCAACTTCATGCAAGATATAAGTTTGGTAAATGGGAACATGATCAAGGAAGATTCTGTGGCAAGGATCTCAAGCAGGATAAAGATGGATCGATTCATGTAAGTCAACAATACTACACTGAGATGAAGTGTAAGGAGAAGATACCAATAGAAAGAGGAGTTCCTGATGATCAGCCATGCACACAAGCACAGACAAAGACGTTGCGAGAGAAGATTGGAGCCTTGAGCTGGCTATCCAAAGAGACCAGAGTCGACCTTTGCGGTAGTGTAGCGTTGCTCATGCAGTCTTTTCCCAATCCAAAGATAGGTGACTTGAAAACTTGTAATCGCATTCTCAAAGAAGCCGTACTCTATAAAGACTTGGGTATAACTATCAGGCCGATTCCATGTCATGAGATTTGTATCGTAGTTTCTTCGGATGCTGCCTGGGCAAATGCTCAAGACCAGGATGGTGGACACAAGTCTCAAGCCGGATTTGTTGTCATGTCTGCCAATCGTTCCATGCTTCAGGGACTGGAAGCAGAGTTTTCCATGATAAGCTGGAAGAGTCATACCCTAAAGAGGAGAACAGTTTCCACTTTGAGTGCCGAGACTCAAGGAATAGTCGAAAGTGCTGCCACCGCATGCTGGTTTCGTTATCTTCTTGCTGAAATGTTTTACGTTCATTTGGTCAAGCCAGAGTCCATTCAATGGGAAACGATGCTGGAACCGCTGGAGTTTGGAGTGGTCACCGACGCCAAGAGCGTCTTCGACGCCCTTACGAATGCCACCGGACATCAATCCAGTACTGACAAGCGTACCACAATCGATTTGGCCATAATACGTGAATACCTCAGAAGACATAACGGGTGTGTCCGCTGGATAGAAGGTCGTCTACAGTTAGCGGATAGTCTAACAAAGCATATGTCCACTGACTTCATTCGGTCTGTGCTCCATCGCGGAACGTACCAGTTGAGGGATGAATACGATACAATGGAGATCAGGAGGAAAGCCAAGGAGGATCGTCAACAGAGGAAAACTAAATCAACAATAAATAAAGGAGGAATGTGAGCACTAGACTGTCCCATGTCGGTACATGTGACATGCTTGATTCAGTTTTCTCATCTCGCGACATCTATCTCTCGAGACTCGAGGGGTTGGTTCTGGTGCCTGCGCAAAAAGACTTGCGCCATGGTGTTTCGCTGCTGCTAGTTGTGGCTGCGTGTGAGTGCCCCAGTATTCAAAGTAGGTGTATAACACGAGAATACAGGTAAGTCATGGCTAGATGCGAATAGCAGCAGGCTCGACATTGAGCTGATAATGGTTGACCGTCGCAGATGATCATCATTTGAGATGGCTAATTACGACCCTTTGGCACACGAATGTGGAAGCCAAGAATCATTAACCGTCCCATGTTTTAGGAACGGAGGTTTTCCACTGCCAGGTTACCAGAGAGTAGTGCTGCAAACAGGTGGTGAATGAGGGTTACGGATAATAGTCACCATTGTTTAGCACCGTTGACTATCATTGGTCGCGGTCAATCAGCAATCATAAACATGATGGTTATTGATAGTAAGTGAAGGTTGATGTTTGTTTTTGATAGATTTTGATAGTAAATGATGGTTATTGATGGTAAATGATGGTTGATGATGGATTGATGGATGTCTTATCACAGGCCTCTTGGACCTACAAGTGGTTGGCTGTTTGGCTACTCTGCGACATCTAACCACCATTGTTAACCGTCATTTCACTTCAATCACATTGATAGGTTGAGGTCAATGGTTACTGTATCAATCATGAAACCATATAAACCAGTAAAAATTAATCGATCATATGGTCTATGTGGTTTCATGATAGTAAATCATGTAGTGTCAACCCATCATCAACCAGCATTTTGATGGCATGGGATTTATATATATATATACATATATATATAACCCATATGGTTCCATGGCATTCACCACAACCATCATGAACCATCACCACAACCACCGTTTTGGTCGAAGTACCATGGCCGTCAGGAGTCGATCCAACCCTATGTGGCGACCCTGTGGGGGACCACAGTTTAGGGAAACCCTGGAGAGGCCTGGTTGGACACAGCCACAACCAGTGCCTGGTTGATCACCAGATCTGGGTGGTGAGTTGATTGACATGTTTTCTAAGGCATTGATACTGGACCCCTGTGGTGAGTTAATGGTTGTTTGATTGATACTTGTTATTTTCACCAGTATTAGCAAATGGCTGTGGGTCAATCTTAACCAACCAACTAATGGTGGATAATAACCAACAAACTATAGGGAAATGATGGATAATGAAAGGGGAACCAGGGGTACAGGGTTTTGACCCACAGCCTGGTGGTGAATGATAGGGGGATGACCAACAAGAATGGTTAAATAACTGCTAGTTGATGGTTTGAGTGGCGTGTTTTCTATTCTAGTGGTGAATATTCTAGCGGTGAGTAGTAGGGGATAATACCCAACAAATGATGGTTCAACAACTGCTGGTTCATGTTCTAATTGAGATGTTTGCCATTTCCTCCATATTGAGGATGAGTGGATGATCAGGTCATATTTTTCAGAGGGTTTGAAACACACAGATGTTATGTGACATGAATAACTGATAGTAGGTGTTTCACATTATTATCGACTGGTAATAATTAACATAATCAGTACTACAGGTTGTCAACCCACAACCATCGTGTAACCATTGTTGATAAGTAATAGTCATTATGAACCAGTAGATATATGACCACTAGCTGTCAACCAATCGAAACCATTAATAGATACAACCAATTGACAAGTACTGGTGGTACAAGGGCTATGCTCGTGATGTAAGTTTGCGACTGTCCATCGCAACGCCAGCCTCATGATTATGAACATATGATCCTTATGGTTGATAGTGGCCCATGTTAGGTGACAACAATGGTTACACAGATAATGGAGATCTATTGATGACGGTACATAGCTATGGCCAACAATGACTAATGTCAGTCATTCATGATGGTTCAAGAATGATGGAATTCATTTGAGATGATCAATTTCCATCATTGTATTGACTGTTGATTGCAATCATGATGCCAAGCATTGCAATGCTATTTAGGGACTGGTATGGAAAAGGCATGGTGGTAACTGACCATACAAGGAATACACTGATGTTTCTCAAAATAGGGTTACCCCCAAATCAAACCATTTGTAGTAATAAACCAACCAGAACTTTTGGGGTCCCCCATGACTTGAGAAGCAATGAAGTAGTTGATGATTGATGATGGTTGATGATCGTGGACAGTCCTTGGTGATCGTTGATGGATGGCCATGGTCATCGATCTTGGTTGGGATGTTGCCAGGGTGGGGTGCCCTGGCGGTACCAACGTTGACCAACTTTCAGTGGTGACCTTCTATGCATGAATCATGGTTAGCCATCAATTTACCAGCAATTAGCCAGCTAGTAGCATGTGACAAATGATTTGCAACGAATCGTCAATGTATTGACCAACCGCTTACAATCAATGAAGCATCAAGTAGTCATCAATCAACCAGCCTTACTAACCATCAATCACAGAAATCAGCTATGGATGGTAACGGTTGATGGTGGCGATAATTGGCCTGTTTTTCGCTGGTTTCAACTGGTCCTCCACCAGCTTAAGCCCATTGGGATAGCTCAGCAGGTGGTGACGGTGGTGTGGTTGCATAGGGCTTGTTAGAAGCTGATGGTCAGTCGACTGCTTTATTTCCATGAATTCTATCGATTTTGTTGGGCTGGTGTGGGATTGTCCCAGTCAATGTCAACAAAATGATCATAGCGCATGTCCCCACCATCCATCACCATCTTTTAAAGAACCATTGTGCACCATTGTTATTCAATGAATATTGACCGATGAATATCAACAAACATCAATAAACCTTATTAATCATGGAATGATGATTAAATTAAGCATTTTTGAATTATTAGTCATAATTTAAGGCGTACTAAGCACTGAATATCAACTAACCTTCTTGCCAAGACTGAGTACCAATGGTGGTAGGTCCAGCAGTTGATTACCGTTGAGAATGAACAGCTGGCAAATTACCATCATTAAGAGTGGGGATTTATGGTCAATGATGGGATCATTTATGAGAACAATCGTGGGGATTATCATCAGTAATAGGGATTTGATGATGGTAAGCGTGAGATGTTCATTGTTATCGATCTCCCGATACTCTTCTAACGGAAAAGTACGTGTTTGTGGTTACACAGTGGAAATGATCCAGTGGAGTGATAGTGCTTGTGAAGAATGGAATTTAAACTGTTTGCTAGAATGTCATTTACTAACTAAGTGAACAGTAGTGGATTGAGTAATTATCAAGATATTATTGTCAGTGTTAACATCCATCACTAACTAGTTAAACAATGTTAATCATTGTTTACCATCCAATCATCAACCACGTTTTTGCATTTGCATCCATCTGAGGGCTTTGCTCGCTCGGTTGATCATCAACCATTACCATTATTATGAAGAATGATTGATAGCGGTTGATAGCACCACCAAAATCGAGGCCGCCACATCCATGCGCAACTGCCGTGTGAGGAACTTGGCATTGGAAACCTGCAAGGTCTGGGCCCCAGACCGGGAAACGTGAAAAGGGACGTTTGTTGGTGACTCTTGACTCATATTCGAAACAATACCACTTGATGAGTCATCCAACCAACTCTTGACTCATATTGGATGGTGGTTGGATGCTGACTTGATGAACATCATCCCCACCATCCAACATCTCCAAAAATGTCAAAATCCAAAGCCCAAAGTGGTTGGAACACGAAACAAATCTCCCGAAACCAGCTGTTCAAAGCACAGCTTTTGATCGGCGAGTTCCTGGCGTTGGCATCGCCGCACAGCAGGACTGTCGGGCCTTGAGCCGGTGCTTCGAGATCTACGAGTCGATGCTGCCCCGTGTCTTTCCAGATGCCTTCACTTTTGAGGTGCACCTGGGGATGGTGCCGCTAAGAGGCATAAGTTCTGGATGAGTATAGCTATGAGTATGGCTATGAGTGTAGCCGTGAATGGAGCTATGCTATGATAACTTGATAACTACAAGTAAATGAGGGATGCTGATAAATAAGTCCACCATTTATGAGATAATTACATGAGTCACAATGATTTTTTCCGTGACTAATTATTGAATTTTGCTATGAAAGGATATGAATAGGAATAGCATGGAATAGCATTGAAGACTGAATCTATTATGGTTACTGATTATTGATTGTATAACTGTGATGACATTTGACCGCATCGATTCACATTTGACAGGGTGGCTTGATGACTTCATGAACGGAGACAAACCTTGTATATATGTAAGTGTCATTAGGCAAAAGACCTACTTATTACGATTACCACCGATACTACCATTATGGTTCTGAACATCGCCACCACCACTACCACTACTGCCACTACTACTATCCGCAAAAAGAAACATCCCAAAAAATTGTTTTCAGGCTTGCCATGGTTTTAGGCCCACCCAGAATGACATCACCAGCGGTAATCAACAATCACCCAACAAACACCAACAATCACCGACAATCACGACGAAGAATCACTGAAGAATTGCCGAAGAATCACCTCAGAATCACCGAAGAATCACCAGCCATTCAGCATCCCTTTCGCGGTGTGAGCTGGTGGCTGAACTCAGATGATAAAACACTTGATTTTTACGCTTACCATCGGTAATCCTGCTTGGTTAAAACCAAGTGTTAACACCTGTGGTCATAACCCTATAGTGACCATAGCTGTTACCCCCTTGGAACCAAACATGATCAACCGCCTCGCAACCATGATCAACCAGGCGCAATGATAATCACCCCCTTCAGTTGCCCTCATCAGCAAGTATCAACCATCCATTTTCAACCACTAAAAGCCATGGTCATGAATGATTAGCATTATGAGGCGACAAAACATGGGTAATTAACAATGGGTACAGTTTGTCAAGCCGTTTTTTAGCAAAACTTTTTTTACTATGAACTGTTCGAAGCTATTGTTGTTAAGCAAGGTTGTAAAATCATCATCAACCGGTGCAATGGCTAACCAGTGGTAACCATCAACAAGGTTTAATGGACTTGTATTTACAAACCATAGTTCTTAGCGATAGTTAAAGCCAATTTAACAACAAATTACCAAAGGAACCGACCATAGAATGTCCAACCATAGAATTACTCAGCATAGAAGGTAGTATATAACCCTAGAAAAATCAACTAACTCCCCACAGAAAACTATTATTGAGCATTATCAACCACTATTACTCAGTACGAACCATTATCAACCTATCCACCAACGATTAAGTTTTATGACCATGATTCATAACTTAACAAGAGTACTAATCGCTTACCCATAGTCAGTTGGGTTGCTTGCCCATATCACAATGATTAGTTTCCTTTACCCACATGGCTGGTCAAAACCCCGTACCCCTAGTTCCCCATCATTAACCATTGTTTTCCCTATAGTTTTGTTGGTCATTATCCCCCACTAGTGGTTGGTTTATTAATTGCTTGACCCATAGCCATGTAGATGGTATATATCCCCTATACTTGTTAGTTATCATCCCCTATCATTAACCAGCTAAATCAGCTAGTTAACCATTAGTTGGTTGGTAGCCATCTATAGCTGGTATATCCACTACTATTGTTGGTGGTTATCCCCTATTATCACAATGATTAGTTTCCTTTACCCATATCATGAATTGCTTGCCCCTGCTTGTAACAATCATTCAGTCGTGGTTATCTTTGCACCTGCCCAGCACCTGGCGGCTGCCTGTGTGGTGGCACCTGGGCAACACTGGTGGCGCGCCATTCGCTACATGCAGCAGGTGGGGCCCCGGTGGGTGGACAGCCGTGGGCTGAGAGACCTATGGTGGCTATGGTTGCGATCCTCGAGAGATGTCAAGAGTCAACATGCACCAATGAGTTTTGATCATGCTTGTAAATGATATGATCATGTTTTTATTATTAACTTACTATTGTTAACTGTCAGTATAACTGTTTATTGTTATTACCTTAACTATTGTTACTATTGTAAGTGTTCTTTGTCAACTATTGATTATTATCTTAACTATTGTTACTATTGTAAGTGGGTTCTTTATCATAAGGAAAGTCACCCTTTGGGGCGTGCGAAACATGGGGAACGCAGCATCGGCCACTCGAGTACTTGAACAGCAAATGGGGCCTGGCAGGCTCAAAGCAGCCAGCTGCAGCTCACTGTGCCGGTGGCCAAGTCCATTAAGGCGGCACGAGACGAGGGGGCGATGGTTGAAGGGGCGAGCTGGCGAACAACGGGATGCTTAAGGAGGTTGGTGGTTTTGAACATGTTTAATTTTGCCGAATAGTAGTAACAAATGGTTGGTTGACTAATATTGGGTTGAAACCACCAACTAGTAAGGAGGTTGATGATTAAACACCTCTGGTTCATGATGAAATGCTCAACGGCTAATCGTCGATGATGACTTGGTCATGGCAGCACTTGTAGTTTCTAGTGGTTGGTAATTAGTAATGGATGATATTGCTTGAGAATGGTCAATCTTGGTTCAGATGGTCAATAGCCAGAGCTTGTTGACAATGGATGGTTGCTGATCACAGTCAAGAGAACTGGTACACATCTATGATTGATAAGTATGGCGAGTATGATGGTTAATAGTTACTGACCATGGCAACTATGGTCGTGGTTTATGATGATCAATGGCAAAAGTGTTTGCTGACGCATGATAGGTCTTGAGAATGCTTGCTTATGATTACTAATGGCATGCAATGGTTCACGATGGTCATGTTTACAGTGAAAATTAAGATGAATCCTTCAAAATTGACTACAACCAAGAGGTAAATCACGAACTTGGCCAAGTCTCATCCGGTGACATTTCCCGTGATGTCGACCATGTCCAGGCCTGTGTGGATGCTTCCTCCTGGAGAGAAGCTGTGTTCTACTTGGGTGCGAAGCTCAGGGAGATAAGCGCAACGTGAGGGGCAAGCACTTGGTGCCACCAACCATTTGTTCCAAGAGTGGTGGAGAAGGAGGATTACTGAAGATAAAAGGCTGTTTCTCAAAATAGTGGGGGGCCCCAATGGATGGATCATCAGTACAAATGGTTAATATTGGATGATTTGGGTGTTTCTCAAGTCATAGGGGAACCCGAAATCATCCAGTTTAATATGCATGTTTAGTAGTAAACCAACCATAACTTTGGGGGGTTTACCTATTTTGGGAAACCACCATATACCATCATATACCTACATATGTACATGTTTATAGACGTACATACAAGTGTTATCAATTGTTCACAATACATGTGTGTATTTGTTGGATGCACATATATATATATATACAGATATTGATATATTTCATAAATGTTCATCCATGCATATTTATGGACTTTTGTTCAGCCACTATCCCTGGATGTGACAATGGGCTATTCCTGGCAACAAGAGAGCCGTGATCCAACTGGAAAGTCCGCACTTGGTGCCGGTTTTGTGTGATCATCCCCTACAATTCACAATTCTTCTGTAATCAACCATTAACTAAGCATTCTGCTTAACCATTCTCTAACCTCTAACCAACTAATTATCCCATATTAATCTAAAGGTTGGTAGTTATTCATCAGCCATCAACCAACTCATCATCAAATTCAAATGACTATCAGTGTGGTTAACCATCAACTGACTATGATAGTCTGATCAAAACCACCGCTGACCATCAGCCGGTGCTACTGATCGGCTTCCCAGTCGTGGCCCAACTGGTGAAGCTTGCTGCGCTAGCGCCAGCAGCAAGCAATTTGGCTGAAATACACCATTACTTTGGATTTTTCATACTTCAAATAGCTTAAATTGAGGATAAGATGGATTACCAGTGTCAATACGGCTGCATTTTTAGTTCAATCAAATAAGTAGTAAATTGCTAATACACCATTACCTAGTTCAATCACTGGCATTTTCGCACTTCAAATGCAGTTGACGGTATGGAGACTGTCACCAGCTGTCGTTTTGATGCCTCATGTTTCGCAGTCACAACCGCAAGTTTACTCGACACTGTTCAGGTGCCAAATCTCACAGCGCTGTGCCAGCAATTTTCGTGTTCACCATGATGAGCCATCAGCTATTCTCAAGCTCGGCTGAAGCATCCGAAAAGATCATCACCTTTCGCATGGTCGGGCCACCAGCGCTCGCCACAAGCACTGGTGGAACCAGGTTCTGATTTGACGCTGAATTTCAATCCGGAGATTCCGGGCCGCGCTGTTGCTTGGCGGTGGAGAGGTGGGTGGTAGGTGGTGATGGGTTGGTTCTGAGGTGGAGGTTGAGTTTGAGGTTGGTGGGTGGATTGTTTCCAGGTGGTTGACTCTCCGAAAATCTTGCAGACAACCAGCGAAGTTCAAGGTGACTACTGTACACCAGAACTAGTCACTTTGGTGGACATGACTTTTTGTGGTTGATGATGGTTGCCAAGCTGAACCATAGCTTGAGAAGTTTGGTGCGAAACTTGTGGCGATCAACGGATTTCCACTGGGTTTTGGTTCCGACTCCTTGTGGTAGATGTTTAGTGATCTCATGTCTTGATGGTGGATGGTTCTTCATATCTCCTCATTTGCTTTTGTTGGTAATCATTGGTATCCCCAAGTGATCATGATGAACCACTGTCAAAGCACCAATTAAATATGGTGACTGGCAGTTGATAACTCTAGACTCTAGCTAGTAGCTGGGCATCTCTTTCGCTGGTTGATTCATCAGCAATCAAGTCATGTCGGATGGCATCGGTTCCACCGGAATTCTGACCATAGGAAGGGGGTCCGAAAGGATCCAGACACAAGCATGGCTACATGAAGAAGGCATCGTTTAGTTGAGAGGGGAACCCTTATTTTATGGATACTGTAATCATACATAAAACTGTGTAACCTAAGCATAAAATCTGGGGTAGTCTTTGGAGCCATTGTCCCTTTAAAGGTCCTTATGGTGTTGATTGGGCTTTTGGGGTATGGATACACCGAATTGGTTCCCTTGGCTCTTCCGCAACTAGTAAGTAAGCCGCGATGATCAAAGATAAATCATTCACCACGGCCTCAGCACCAGATTTCTTTCCATTAGAAATGATCTTCACTTCCCATGATCAAATATGATTTCCTATATTTTTTGTGCATGTGTTCCTTCCATGATGTAGTTGAACCTCCCATTAAACCGATCTATTGCGTAGATCACTGCAGAGCCCTTCCCGCAGCCATGGCATGCAGTGGCTTGCCATGGTCGGCTGAGGCTCAGATGGATGAAGCCATCCAGAACTATTTGGAGGTGCCGTGGAATCTTCGCCTGCAAATGTATCAACCAACTGTAACCATTGAAAGTATGAACCATTGAAGCAGTACTATCCAACTGTGCTTTCAATCAGTATACTTACTGTGAACTCACAAGTTTCAATGGTTGATACCAAAGATATTGAAGAGTAGTGGCTGGTACTGAATTGAAAATGTGAGTTCACAGTGGCGCATACTTACTGTATTTGTCAGTTGTCAACTGCCAGCATTTGGTTTCAGAAGTGGGAGTGAGTTGGTAAGTAGATTGAAGACCTTCAGTTGACTGTGAGCAACAACTAAGTACACTTTGATAATCTTGTGAACAAAAAACACTACGGGGAAACAACAAAAACTGAGATGCACTACACCATGGCTGGTTGAAGCAACATTATGCACCAACCCCAGCCGTGGTCAGAACCAGTGCTCGACAGTATGTTTACCTTCGTTGAGCACAACACCCTTTGGTTGTATCCAGCCGGTCGCGGAGATGACTGCTACCACCATGGCTACCCAAGTGAGCAAATCCCCATTGGAACAAGCTTCACCTTGCTGATCAGTGCCGTTGGTGTGCCACTGGTGCATGCGTCTTCTTGTTGTTGTAGTAGTTGTTGTTGTTGTTGTTGTTGTTGTTGTTGTTGTTGTTCTTGTTGTCGTTGTTGTCGTGGTTGTTGTTGTTGTTGTTGTTGTTGTTGTTGTTGTTGTTTCTTGTCGTTGTCGTTGTTGTCGTTGTTGTCGTTGTTGTCGTTGTTGTCGTTGTTGTCGTCGTTGTTGTTGTTGTTGTTGTTCTTGTTGTCGTTGTTGTTGTTGTTGTTGTTTCTTGTCGTTGTCGTTGTTGTCGTTGTTGTCGTTGTTGTTTGTTGCTGTTTCTTGTTATTGTTGTTGTTGTTGTTGTTGTTGGTTGTTGTTGTTATTGTTGTTGTTGTTGTTGTTGTTGGTTGTTGTTGTTATTGTTGTTGTTGCTGTGTGTTTCTGTTTGTTGCTGTTTGTTGTTGTTGTTGTTGTTGTTGTTGTTGTTGTTGTTGTTTTGATGTTGTTGTCTTGATGTTGTTTTTTGATGTTGTTTTTTGATGTTATTTTTTCATGTTGATGTTGATGTTGTTGACGTTATTGCTTGTTGGTTGTTGTTCTTGGTGCTGCTGCTATTGTTGTTGTTAGTTGGTCGTCACTTCTACACCTGGTTGGCGGAAGACCGGTGGCGAACATCCACTTCGCAGCGTTTTCGGCTTTACAACTTGCAGCTCAATGGTAAAACGTGACAAGAGCAGAAGTATCACGTTGCATACGTCCCTACCCTATCTGAGCTAAAAAGAACAGATCCACCAAACACATATCCACCTCACCAACCTCCGACACCACCACCCTTTGGTCGTCTTGAATGCAATGGGAAGCGAAGATCGGATAGCCATCACTAATGGTTTGTGATGCCTAGTTGATGGTTAACGAATGGTTAAGTGATGATTGATTAAGGGTTGATTACTGGTTAATGGTCAACTCATGCTTCACAATTGATTCAGGGTTGATGAGCAGGGTTGATTGGTGCTATGAGCGGTTCGCTCATTTTAAACTAATGTTTACAACATTTTACAACTAATGCTTAAAAACTAACCTTAACTCCCCTAATGGTTTATTAATGGTTCACCCAACGTTCTACAACCATTGGAGCTATTTTTTTAACCCTGAATATCACCAATCAACCCTGCTAATCTAACCAACGAATGCTCAACCAATCCTTAGCCAACCAATGCAAAACCAATCCTCAGCACTAGTGATATTGGTGATACTTGTGGTTCATTACTGGTTCAACTAATGCTCACTACTGGTTCAACTACTAGTGGTTAACTAGCTTCACCAACCATTGGACTCAACTAATCGTCAGCACTTCATAGCAAACTGAGCTCAGCTGGGCTCCAACAGCGCCGCCATGATGCGCGCACAGCCGCCCATCCGCGTCGTCAGCGCGCCGCGGCCGACAGTGGGAGGAGCTGTCAGGCCACAAGAGGCCACGGATGGGGGGTCAGGTGTCACCGGGAAGCATCAACCAGCTTGAAATGGTGGGTTTAGTAAGGATTTTATCATCAAATTATTGGACTACATATACCATAGAAATCGTTAATAATAAACAAAAAGCATCAAACAGCTAGAAATGGTTGGTTGGGCACTAACTGGTTTGTTGGTTTAGTAGGGATTGAAATGGCTAATGATAGGCATTACTACGGGATAATCACCAGCAATAATGGTTCGACTACCAGTTGGTGGTTTGTGAAGCCATAGGGAACCCCATAAAATGCCTGGTTTCTTACTATAAATGACTCATAGAAAGGATGAGAACTAGGGGTCCCCTATTTTAAGAAACACCCAAATCCAGTTGTTTGGTTGTAATTGGATATATACGTATACGGTTAACGATTCATGGATCATATCATGGACCAGCCAGAACAGGTGGTGGGTTATCAAAGGGGGCTCGGAAATGAACTGGCTTAATGAATGATAGTGGGTGTATGGATTGCTCAAATGGCACTCCAATCCAGTGTCATCAACTATTCCATACATCAAGAGGTAGTTGTCAATGTTTTGGACTGATTTGGACTGTCAACTCACATAGTACTGTGTCTACATATAATACATATATATAGATGCGTACATATACTAGCTTGCACATGTGTATATACACAATACACAATATACTCGTACAAATAGTCCGTAACATGTTGGATATGTTCATGTATTGTATGAAGTGTACAACGGTATTTGCATTTCAATCTATTACATAATATGTTTTTGCAAATTTGTACAGAACAGAATATGTGCATTCTATTTGCAATATGTTCTGTTCTGTTGCATATGAACACATGGTGGGTGCTCCATGTTTGTACAGAGCAGAATATATTTGTTGTTGCCTATTTTCACCCTACACATGGAACATCCACCGCGACCTCGTCCATCCTCGACATGATGGCAGGTGGCGGCTGGCGCGAAGTGGCCATTGTCTTCCATTTCAGGCGATGGGCAACGCCTTGAGAAAGGTCCTTCATGGCTCATCAGTGCTTGGTTGATGGTCAAAAATGATTGAAAATGGATGAAATGGTTCGGCGAAAAATGGCTGATAAATGGTTCATGGATGGCTAGAATAATGGTTCATTCCTGACTTATTTGTGTGTAATCATGATTTATCTACAGTAGTAATCATTACAAGGATGTCGAACTATTGATGTAGTGATGATTAACTGGCTAATCGTTTGATTCCGATAGATAGTATTGATAGTCAGTCTGCTAACATCCATCAATCAGCCACGGTTGGCTAGCATCCATCAATCAGCCATGGTCATTGTTTAGTTCGTCATGGTCTGTATGATTCTTTATCAATCATCATGAAGCGGTGTGAATTAAAAGTCCATACACAAAAACCATCCCCAGTGATGGTGAAGCAGGACTCATTATTGGTTAAAAGAAATGATTAGTATAATCTAATGGACTATAAGTGATTTCTTAATGGTTGAACTGATGATCAAAATACTGGATTATGAATCATTGACCATCCCGAACCATGGTGATGTATGCTTCATTAACCATTCATCAAACCATTGGTGATTATTTGTTAACCAACCACTAGTTATCCAATATATTTGAAACCATTGGTCAATCATCAACCAATAACCACTATTAATAATCATGAATCATTCACTTTTGTCAACAACCATCAGTCCGTCAGGTTAGTACTCATCGGTTTAAACTATTATTTGCAATCACAGTGAATCATTGTTTGACTCAGCATGTACTATCACCGTTTTCTACGATGGTTACTTGCTACCTCCGCTACAAACTATTATACTAGTTGATCAACCAACCACCATTACAACAGTATATTTCTATTAATTGTTGCGAAGTGGTAAAACAACTTGATAACACTAATTATACCACTTTTAGTCATATTAACAGCCATTAGCAATAACAATCATTAAAAACAATTATTGTAACATCAGAAAATTATTTTACCTCGAGCTGTTTTTAATTTATAACCATTAGGAATCAAGCGAGCAGGCTCTGCCCACTGACCTCTTTCAAAGTCAAGTCAGTAGGTCGTTCCACTGACCGTTATATTGCTATCATATAAGCATGGTATGATGGTCAGGCACTAATATGATAATTTTCACATTATACCAATTATATCATACCTTTTATCATAATAGAAAACTAATTGACGAATCATAATTATATATCAGGTATGGTATAATGTGAACGGTCTGATAACATTCCACGTTATACCAATTACATCATACCTTTTATTACAAGTGTAGAAATAGTGAAAACTTGTATTGCAGTTCAAATTAAACTATATCATGTTTTTGAAACCTTTAAAAACCAATATGCTTATTAACAATGGTTATAGTTCATCAATAAATGGTTAACAATGGTTATTAATTGATTATACCAATGTTTTTTAACCATTATTAATAATTGTTAATAACCATTGTTTATTTACCAATTATTAATAATATTTACCAATATGCTTATTAACAATCATGATTTTTTTCATTCGCCAGGCTCCTTGGGCGCAGCGCTGGCAACCTGCGCTTTCGCGCTTTCGTTCCGAGTTGCTCGCGGCACTGCGCGGCGAAAAGGGCATGGCACCAGGTGAGGTGTTTGGGACACGGGGACACGGTGGTCAATGGTAGTGGGTGGGACCAGTGGTTGGTTGGTTAGTTGGCTGGTTGAGATTTGACCAGTTGGTTGGTTAGTGGTTGGTTACTTAGTTTGTTGGTTAGTTGGTTGGTTGGTTGGCTGGTTGAGATTTGACCAGTTGAAACGTTGAAGAGTTGTGTTCATTCTTTGTTCATAGGTGTTGAGATTTGATCGGTTGGTTGTTCGCGATGCTTCAGATTTGACAAATGTTGAGACAGGTTGGATGAGCAGTTGGGCTGTGGAGTTACCTGGATCAATTGGCGGAGGCTTTTGTTTGTTATTAAAAGCCTCCAACATCTAGTTAATGATAAAACCAACTGTTAACCATTCTAGTGTGGTTGCCATGTTAACCATTTGTGAACCATTCCAGAGTTGTTGTGGCAGCTTGACCACTCTAGTGATTTTGCTGAATAGTTGTGAAGGATGGTAAATGATAGTCCATACAATCGGCCAGTGGTTTATGATTATGATGATAGTGATGATGGTTGAGATGGTGGGTGCACAATGTTTTTTGGTTGAACTATTGATTGTAGCCGCGTAGCCCTTTACCATGGATGACAATTGAAGTATTGATTGTTCATGAACAATACTGATAAACAAATAGTTGCTATATGATATAGATATTGATAGTATACATTGTTCATATATGAAATGTATTGATATTAATAGCATATATTGTTCAAACACGACGAATATCGATATTGATTAGTTGTTTCATCATGGTTGGTAAATTGATTAGTTGTTTCATCATGGATGGTAGATTGATTAGTTGTTGCATCATGGATGGTAAATGTTACCATGAATATTGATATGTGAGTTGTTATGGATGGTAAATGTTACCATGAATATTGATATGTGAGTTGTTATGGATGGTAAATGTTACCATGAATATTGATATGTGAGTTGTTATGGATGGTAAATGTTACCATGAATATTGATATGTGAGTTGTTATGGATGGTAAATGCCTTGATCCATCACAAATGCCTTGATCCATCCACTGATCGTCGTTGAAGACCCTGCACCGTGCAGGCGCCGTGTGGCCTTGACGGGAGACGCTGAGTCCCCCCAGATTCTCAGGCACGATATCCGGGATCCACGACCTGAACGATGCTATGAAGATTCCATGTCAAGTTTGATCATCAAATGATAATGAATATATCAGCAAACAAATGTTGTTTGAAACTTGATTTATTTACCATATGAGAAATCTTGATGGAATATGTTTTTTGAAAAGATATACCATAATTATTGACTTATTAAACATGTAAGATCATGTGCCATAAATACTGGAATCATCAAGTGTTAGTCATTTTTTGCAAACATTTGCTATGATTAACATAGAAATACGACACAGCACTAGTTGAAACACAGCACAATAGAACAAGTGAGAACAAGAGCACAAGCAGAACCAACCAAGCATGCTTAGTTATGGTTAGTTATGGTTAGTGCTTGTTGGCGGTTGGTCTGGTGGTTCTACACCTAAAATTCACGACAGAACCAACCCCCAACCAGGCACAACTCTAGGTCGGGATTACCACCGCTTCTGAGATGCCAGATGAAGCGATTCTTATTTGATTGGACGGACCGTGGTCATTCAGGGTTGGTTGATATTAATGGTTCATGGTAGATTGGCAGTTGATTGGTGGACCAACTATTTACCAACTATTATTCACCCCACCATTATTGACCCTAATTATTTATCACCAAGTATTCAGGGATTCAGGCAGTCAAACTATTTTCCAACTATTTACCAACTATTATTTACCAAACTATTATTCAGCCAACTATTTATCAACTGGTTGGCTGATTCTGACGGTTGCCACATCGTCCGTTGATTTCTTTTCTCGTTAGGCAGTGGCGCTATGCTCGCAGCGGGAGCCTCAGTGTTTGGCAGCGAGGTCGTAGTGGTCAACGATGATTTATGGTTAACCAACGCATAGTCAGTGGCTCATGACAAGCGACTGGTTGGATCTTTTGACCCCTTTGAAGATCATAAAGGCTGAAAAATAAAATGGTGGATATATGATCGACTAGATTGAGGTGGGTTCATGGTTAACGGTTGTTTGACAGGCTTTGGTTGTTCTTGTTCTTGTGGTTGTTGTTGGTGGTGCGGGTGGGGCGGGTGGGGGTGGTCGTGATGAAGGTTGTGATGATACTGTTGGGTGGTTACACTACCGGCCAAGCAGTTCATGACCGAAGTTTATTCAATTGACGGGTGTACTCCATGAACGAACTGCTTGAACTGGTGGATATGGGGTTTGCCACAAGTTCATAACCAGTGTTAGTAGGGAAGCTGCCAGTGACTTGGGGGGCAAACCTTTCTCGGACAAATCCATATTTCATCAGCAAGAACTTGGGGATCCAGGAATCCGTTTCTCAAGGTGAAGGGAACATGAATTATTCTGCGCTTTGGTAGCTCCCTGCACCTGAAAAACAGCAGAGTGACGCAGATGACACGCATGATCATCATCATCATCATCATCATCATCATCATCATCATCATCAGCATAATCAGCATCATCATCATAATAATAATATTCATCATCATCATCAAAAAAATCATCATCATCAAACAAATAATAATCATCATCATCAAAACATATTCATCATCATCATCATCATCATCATCATCATCATCATCTCCATCACCAAAAAATAATCAACATCATCTTTTTCTTAGTCTTCTTCATCGTCATTATCATCATCGGCATCATCATCATCATCATCATCATCATCATCATCATCATCATCATTTTATTTGTCTTCATGATCATATTATTCTTTATCATCATCATTATCATATTATTATTTTTCTTCTTCTTCTTCATCATCTTCTTTTTCTTCATCATCATCATCATCTCAATCTTCATCTTCATCATCACCATCATCTTCATCATCAAGGTCATTGTCATCGTTTTCTTCCACATTTTTATCATTTATATCATTCACATCACTTTCATGGTCCTTGTCATTCTCGCCATCATCGCCATTGTCATCATCACCATCATTATCAGCATCATCCTCATCAACAGTATACCGTTGTTGTGAGCACATTGGCTCCAACATTGTTTACTGCTCACCGATGATTAACCACTATCAATACTGGTTAGTGACCACAATGATCATTCCCTACTTGCTTGCTAACCACTGCTAAGCGATGTCATCAGTACTGCAAGCTCCGCAATCATTGACCGTCCTTAACCAGCTCTTTGATAAGCATCATGGACTATCATCAACCGTGAATGTTAACCACGGATCAATCATCGACCAGCCATGAACCATCATTAACCATCATTTGACAGCTATTGAACCATCATTTGACAGCTACTTGACCATCATTTGACAGCTGTTTAACCATCATTTAACCACCATTTCACCATTAATTTGTCAGGAATTGACCACCGTTAAACCAGGCATTAAAGCCACCAGTCAAGCACCACTCGCTGAAAGCACCTAATGATTCACCTCTTCACCCAGGGTCTCGTTTGATGACGTCGCTGGATTGGACGAGACCCTTGGATGCCACAGTTGGGAAGGGATGTGATAGGATGATGCGTGATCCGTTAACGTTATGAAAGTGGATATCATTAGTTCATCCATAGTGAAAGGGATTGGTTAATATTAATGCTTAATGATGTTAATGATATGAATAGTGAAAGGAATTGATACATCCATTGTTTGATATCACCATTATCACCAGGATGTATCAACCATCATGAACCATTGGTTTATCATAATCCTAGGTATGTGATAGTAACCATTAAGGTTAATCATGACCATCACTTAATATATGTCATAACCATTATGAAAGTGGATGTTATGAATATATTATGATGGTCGATAACCATTATTGAAGCACCAGTAATATTTCTTAGCCATTGATTTATAAATAGCTTGGTTGGCTGACTATGGGTTAAGATTGTGAACCAATGGTCAAATGAGGATGGTTTTCTTGTTGCTTATTGCTTGACTAAGCTAAGTTAATGCTAAATGGTTGATTTGATGGTGGCTTCATCGTTTATTGGAGGTGAATGAGCGATTGATTTCTAAGGATCGACTAATGGTTAGTGACTTATTAATGATTGACAAAGTGATTGATAAAATCTTGAATGATTACTTGGCCGATAAATCATTGATCACTAATCACTTGGCCGATCAATGATTCATTATCCCCATTGGCCTGTAGGTAGTGATTGACCAATTTTTTGATTCATCACGGCCCTAAGGATAATTGATGATTGATTAACGGTTCCAGACGGTTCATCAGCTGATGAAAGGCGAAGATTAGCTGGTTGACTCAAGGTGATCGAACTGCTTCACTCAGAATCAATGGTTCATGTTCTTGATGGTTGATTCATGGTTGATATATGGTCGAGATTTGGTGAATCTATGGTTAATTAAGATAGACGAAGTTGCGACGAAGTAATCACAAATCATTGATTTGCTTAAACAAATTAAACCATTGATCATTTGGCTCCCTTGTTGATCATGAGCATTGCTGATGCTGCTAATACGTGCCATTATCAGCTCTTCATCTCAACATTGTCGGCAGTTGATCGACTGCTTGAAGAGCTTGAAGAGCTTGGCTTCCCCAAATCGTTGCTGTTCTCACTGAAATCATGATGGGGATGCCATTTGTGGCGAACCAGCCACCAAGATTTTGCAACGGGTGGATTTTCCAGCAGGTACACCAGTGATGGGCGGTAATCCCACAGATTCTGGATACAAGATCGCTGGATCAGTGGTTTGCGGTTAGCGATAATGATATGCTCCCGAAATTGGCAATCCTCGCTTCACTCCATCAGGATACGTTTACAGCGTTCACCCATGGACATGAATCAGTGGTAATTGCAACCGATTCAGTCATGGCAAACTCACTGGTGTCATATCCTGAAATCCACGGATCAGCTGATGAAGCAGCACGCAGCTTTCAGGATATCACCTCTGGGTGTACTTCGTAGATGCCTCTGAGCCCTCCTACGCTCGGGCGCGTTTAGCACGTTTCTTCTTCGAGTGGCTCGGCTGGGTGGTGGAAACCATTTTTGAGTGCACCTTTTGTTGCCGCGCTCAGACACTTGGTGTAGATGATAACCGTACATTGATCATGATGGATCACCCATTGTACCAATACAGAATTGATAAACCATTGTATGCCGTAGATTTTACGACTTGTTTACGCGAAGATGTGTATTTAGATATGCAGTATAGAAATGGAGCATTTAGTTCAATCACGATGCATGCGTGTTGTGTTGGTGGTTAAGCTCAATGAGAGTCACCTGCTGCCACGAATGTATCCATTTGAAACCGTTGACCATCTTCATTAGTAGCAGCTGCTTGCCTTCAACCATGACTAGTTCCAATGGCATTCCACAGCAGTTCCATCATGCAATCCGTCGATTGGGCAAGCCCAGAAGGTTTCCAGCTGGTGCCATTGGTTGATTTATTGTTGTCCATGGCTAGTCAATAATGGTCAGTGGTTCAACTATTGCTAAGTATATTGATTGATCATAAATTGATTAACCATGACCACTGGTTGAGAACTGGTCGTTAACATTAGTTTCACCATCATTAACCAGCCATTCGCAATAATTACGCACCATTAGCCATCATGTTTGCAAGCCATTAATCATCACTAACCATCATTACCCTCCATTAGTTTCACCATCATTGATCCTTATCACCCATCATTAGCCATCTTGTTTACAAGCCATGAATCATCACTAACCATCATTACCCTCCATTAGTTTCACCATCATTGATCCTTATCACCCATCATTAGCCATCTTGTTTACAAGCCATTAATCATCACTAACCATCATTACCCTCCATTAGTTTCACCATCATTGATCCTTATCACCCATCATTAGCCATCTTGTTTACAAGCCATGAATCATCACTAACCATCATTACCCTCCATTAGTTTCACCATCATTGATCCTTATCACCCATTTAAAAAGCCATTAATCATCACTAACCATCATTACCCTCCATTAGTTTCACCATCATTGATCCTTATCAACCATCATTAGCCACCTTATTTACCAGCCATTAATCATCACGAACCATCACTACTCTCCACTCATTACACATCATTGATCCTTATCAACCATCATTGTTCATTAACAAACTTAAATCAGCCACCAGCCGAGCATATTCATTAAGCATCATTAACCACCACTAACCATCATTAACCACCATTACCAAACCATCACTTAGTATCACTAAGCATCAGTTACCATCATAAACCACTAATGAACCATGAATTATTCACATTAACCAGCTACTTATCAGCCATTGACCATCATAACCCAGCCATAAATCATCACTAACCAGCCATTCATCATCACTACCCAGCCACTAAGCATCACGAACCATCATTACTCTCCATCCGTTTCCCCGTCCTTGATCCTCATCCCCCAGCATCAGCCATCATAAACCATTAATGAACCATTGATCATGCATATCACCCAGCCACTAACCAACCATTAACCATCATTAACCAGCTGATTTACCAGCCATTAATCATCACTAACCAGCCATTCATCATCACTACCCAGCCACTAAGCATCACGAACCATCATTACTCTCCATCCGTTTCCCCGTCCTTGATCCTCATCCCCCAGCATCAGCCATCATAAACCATTAATGAACCATTGATCATGCATATCACCCAGCCACTAACCAACCATTAACCATCATTAACCAGCTGATTTACCAGCCATTAATCATCACTAACCAGCCATTCATCATCACTAACCAGCCATTCATCATCACTACCCAGCCACTAAGCATCACGAACCATCATTACTCTCCATCCGTTTCCCCGTCATTGATCCTCATCACCCATCGTCAGCCATCATAAACCATTAATGAACCATTGATCATGCATATCAACCAGCCACTAACCAGCCATTAACCATCATTAACCAGCTGATTTACCAACCATTAACCATCATTAACCAGCTTATTTACCAGCCATTAATCATCACTAACCAGCCATTCATCATCACTAACCAGCCACTAACCAGCCATAAACCACCACCATTCGTGTTGCAGCCGTTCTCAGGAAGGTCTGTCACGGCCGTGACACTTCCTCGTTGCTCTACTGCGCAGCGGGCGGTCTACAAGACACCCTGCGGGACCGCAATCACCTGGGGATGGTTGGGATGGTGAAGCATAGTTAACAGGTGGTGAATGATGGGTGATCTAGTGGTTCATAGGTGGTTGATAGGTGGTTAAGAAGTGGTTTCACCATCGTTGATTGATGAGTGGTTGATGTTGGAAATTGGTTCATGATGCTTAAGAAGTGCTTAACGACGGGGAATCAATGAGGATGACGTTCTAAGAACGGATGGTACATGTAAATACTCATGGATAGGCCAGGCTCAACAGTGATAAAGAATTGATCTTACTGACCAAGGATCAACCTCAACGTTAGTGAATTGCTACATGGCTGCTCGTTGGTCAGCTGCTGTGGCAGC
>VSDK01024472.1:384360-420485 GCA_009767595.1 Symbiodinium kawagutii
TTGTCACTGGAAATGGCCATGAATCAACCAGTATGAGTTGCGTTGGGCCCCGTAAATCATCGGGCTAAGCGGGTCCTAGCTGTCCTGGTTGATAATTGGGGGATGACTCCGAAATTCTATAGGGTGGCTTCTCAAAAGAGGGCCACCCAAAAATGGATTGTTCATTACTGAAAGATTCATTAATCGATGATTTGGGGGGGTCCCCTATTTTGAGAACCACTCAATTACAATTCCCAGATATATATTGTGGTTAGATTCCCCTCGAAACTCGTTCAACTGAGCATAGACACCGTGAATTAGTTGATCGTTTGCATCATGCTTAATCAACAAGCGGCGATGTTGAGTTCACTCAGTACCATGGTGCTGTTGCTGATGTCAGTGACCCCTATGGTTAGCTAACAAAACACGATTGACTCGTCAAAATGATCATCATTGTCAACATCATCATCACCACCACCACCGCCGCCGTCATTTTCTTCTTCATCATTGTTCACCAACATTCAGGGCTCCATCCCACCCTTGATCTTGCTCAACATGTGGACTACCCAAGTGCCGGAATTTGTGATTTACCATCCAGGTACTGGAGTGGTGTTTAGTTTCTGAATCTTCCATTCATCAAGGCTTATGATGATTCGTTACCAAGGGATGACAACCGTGATACATGATACTCGTTAACCAGGGATGACAACCATGATACATGATACTCTATGATGTTTGAAGACGCTTTCTATTGGTACATCGTGGTTAATCAATGCCATTCATCATGGGTAGTCAATGTCGCTATTCCGCTGAGGATACCGAGGAACCGGGCCCCACATTTGCGACGCCCATCTAGTTTGGCACTACAAACTACTTTAGCCACGGGGTCCATCAACATGGTCATGTGGAAACTGGAGGAAAAAAGCAGGACAAATTTGCCATGTTCACTTTGGGAGCAGCGTAGTGTTGATTTTTTCATCACTCATTTTGGCATATCAAAGCTCTCGCCATCCTCTGGAACCTAACCACTTGGGGGTCCCACCATGGATCTTCTCCGATGCTCACTGGGTGCTGTTTCGGATCAGCAGCATTTCCACGGCCCATTCGGCCGCAGATTCAGAATTTCCAGGTACCAAGTGAAATTGTCGGCGGAAGTAAGTAATGCTTAGAAGTATATGGGACAACCATTTAATTTAAGAGATGCTTAGCACCGAGCATTGTCAGAAGTAACGGAAGTTGGCCTTAACACCATATCAGAGTTTAATGCTTAGAACTTGGCCTTAACCGAATTAAGCAGTGTCAGAAGCACAAGCTTGGCAATTGTGACCAAGCGGGACCCGGTTCATTCAGCTGCAGCAGCTTGATGCACAGGGTCCCCAATGGCTTCACAAATCACACATGTAAACCCTCGAAATTCCCCCCAGTGATGGCCCAACCTTAGCGGTTTGCCATGGCGAAGCTCCTCCTGCTGCTGTCCAGCTGCCTGGCAGATGGTCCTCTTCGTCCCGGTGTGGTGGTCTCGGGCGCAGGCACCAGCGAGGTGAACGGCTTCTACGCCACCGGCACTGCCAACGTGGCTCACACCTGGGTGGAGTCCAGCCGGGCATACTACGTGTTGTCCCCTGCCACGGATGGAAATCAGCGGGGCCTCATTGATCTGTACCTGGCTGCAGTTCGTTTCACCCCTTTTTTTTCGCTGAAACATTTGGAATGGCTTGGTTTCTCGCAATTTTCTGTTGGGAAGAATAGTCCACGAGTCCACAAAGATTTTTCAGAGTTCAACTCAATCACTTGGGATGGTTGGTTGACAGCTATTTTTCCGAGCCAAAAACCCAGCAGCTCCACCAGCTCCAGGTACTACAACCGCGACAGCGGTGGGTGGAAGATCTCCATGGATGGCCATGAATGCTACCATGCGGACCAGCTCACAGGGCCCTGGACCGTCTACAACTCCGGGCAGGCGCCAGCCCCCACGGTGGAACCCACGGAGAGCGAGTCCACGGAGGCAGTTCACGACGCCACGACCTCGGCGGCACCGAGCAGTGCGCGGACGCCGTGGGTGAGAGCCATCGTCGGCTTTGGACTTCTGAACTTTTTCGTAATTTGAAATGTGCGATTTGTTTGAAGTGGTGGAATTGGAACACTTCGGCTTTGGATGATTTTCGATTGAAGTGGTGGAATTTGCTATCGACTAGGGCAGCGTTATAGCCAATCAGATGCGCAAGTCTGCCATTCATATTGTTTGCAAGACCTTGATCATGTGGCCTTGTCCATTAATGGTGGCATTTCCGATCCTTGTCCAGTCCCACTATCAATAGAACAACCACAACAGTGACCCGGGGGAAACCACCGTTTTTGGACAAACCCCATATTTAGCAACCATCATTACACTCCGGTGATCTAACGTAGCAATAGAAAATCACCATATTTTGTAGAGAAACCCTGGGAAACCATCAAGAATTGGTGGATTTTCCATTGCTATCTTAGATCACCAGAAGGTACCCATGATGAACCATTTTTCACCATGATTGACTTGCGCATATTTTTCATGACAGGGTGGTGACCAGCCACCAAGCAGTTGGGAATTCCTCCAGAACTGCCAAAAGCAGTCCTTGCAGGCTCCCAGCGCAGTGGGGTAACCAACACGTGCGTGAAGCCATCAAAGGAGGTGTTGTAGTGGTTAGCAACGGTCAATGGTGGTTAGAATGGCTAAGTGAGGCAGATGATAAACACCGACAATAGGGAATATTCATAGAGAACGATCGTTAAGGATGGATAAAGATGGTGAAATGATGGTTTCATGCTGGTTGGATGTTTGATATCATTGTTGATGATGAAATATGTTATAATGATGTAGGTTCTTGCTGGGATACAATGCTCAATGACACTTGATGATAGATCCATGACATTGATAAACCACCACCACTTTCAAAAATGACCGAAGATCTGATCCGTAAACAACCACCGGGCACTGTCGAACTGTGAGGATGGTAATCAACAATAGCCATTATTAATGACTAACAGGGTTGAACCTGTATTTGGGACTAAATGTCAATGACCTTCTTTTTGTAACCAACGATAATACGAAGACGAATAACCATTATTTGACTTAATGCTTGACCTATAGGGGCATGACAACCAACAAGAATGGTTGAACAACTACAGTGGCTTGACTTGAAATCGATCGCCACGTGCGAGCTTGGTTCATCGTTCTGGATCATGACAAGCATCACCGAGGGTAAATCAATGTCCACTGAATCCATGGAAGTTTCAATCTTTGCAGTGTTGTGTGATGTTGATCGCGGCTGCCATGCTGTCAGTAGTTTTGAAAGAATGTTACAGATAGTTGGAATGAAAGTATGTTGATTTATTGATCTATATATACTGACAGTTGCTAATTACCTATTATGACTGATAGCTCATGTACAAAAAGATATCTCCAACCATCATCAAACATGAACCATCAACTATCAATCAAACAAATGAATCAAACCAACAGTCAAACCATCAATCGAACTATCCATCAAACCACCGTCAACCATCAGAAGCTAACCTGAATCATCAATCATCATCCACCTCCAACATCCGTCATGCTTAGCTTGCGCTCACGTGACGCGTTCACATCACTGCTGGGTGAAACCCGCGCCGCAACATTTCCCGGAGCGAGCGCATCGCTGCGCCGCAGCCGCGCAGCCCTGGCCAAGCCATGGATGCGCCATGACTTATGGCGTGAATCAGCTGGCTGGGTGGGAAAAAATGGTGATATGACTGGTGATGATCATGGCAAATGATGGCTACTAATGGCTAATAATGGCTAACAATTGTTCAATGACGGCTTGATGCTGGTTTGATGATGGCAATTAATCATGATAAGCCACAATGAAGGTTACCCATCAATGATTATTGGCCAGAGTCATCACTAGTCCCCCATGATATTCCCTATTCTTTTCAGAACAGGGGACCGTGGGAGTGCACAAAATGTAATAAAAACACAATCCAAGAATTTAAAAGAGCACAAAATGCAAGATATTTTCACACACATAACCAAAACCATACTTAACAAATAGAACAAACCAAAAAAAAAAAAACAAAAAAACAAAACACCAAAAAACCAAAAAACCAAAAAAACCAAAAAAAACAAAATGTCAGAACCCAAGCAAACCAAAAAACCAAAAAAACCAAAATGTCAGAACCCAATCTCTGGTCCTCTCCCTCTCCTTGGGGTCTGTTTTTTTGGTTTTTTTGGTTTTTTTGGTTTTTTGGTTTTTTGGTTTTGTTTTTTTAGTTTTTTGGTTTTTTAGTTTTTTGGTTTTTGTTTTTTTTGCTTGACTTGGGTTTTGACAATTATTTTGTTTCCTGATTTTTTGCTTTTTAATTTCCAGGATCAAAATTAAATGGACTTCATGAAAGTAAGGCATATTTCAATAATTTAAATCTAACCAGAGAAGAAAAAATATACCGGCCATAATAAGGTATAAGTATAAAAAGCTTTTTGAAGTATTACATAGTTAAATAAATTTAAATAGGCTATAATGGGATATGATTACATAGACTTTAGTAATTCATAGACCAGGGTTTAAATCGGTAATTGGTATTTAGAGCAGGTATAATTTAACAAGTTTCCAAAGTTTAAAATGTATTATGCCATAATGGTGTAAAAATAAAACATAGTAATAGGGTATAATTCAAAAGGTTTCAATAAGCCAGAATTAAATCGGGCTGAACGAAATAGCTTTATTTCATATAAGCATGTTTAAATCATCTTTATCCCAACATTATGAAAATAAGTAAATTTAAATATTGTAGAATTAAATGCACCATCAAATGGTATGATTCGAAGAGCCTTAATAAGCTAAAATTAAATCAATTTTGATTAAATACTTTAATTTCAATTTCAACACAACATATTTAAATAAGCTATATGTGGACATTATAAAATAACAAGTTTGAGTATACCAAATCAGAATGTTATTTCCTTTGCCAAAGGTACCCACATAGAAAAGACAATCTGCCTCTGCCAAGACTTCCCCCCCAAAAAAGCAATATTTCCTCGACAAGTATGATGCCATATCAGCATGCTACGAGTATTTACTTTGCCAGAGATCTCCATATAGAAAGCATTTTTCTACCAAGATTTTGGATTATAAAAACTTTTAGCAGTGAAAACATAAAAAGAATACCAATTTCAAGGGAAACAACATTATTGACTGTAACACATACCATGCAGTCTGCAGCGCATGCAAGATTTACTTAACTATGCACATTGCTCAATATGAAAAATAGTGCACAATCACAATAATACTTGAATACAAGTTGTGAAGCCAATGTATTTCGGCTTCATATTTTTGAGAAACAAAGCATTTCTTAATCATAGTAAATAGTATATTATAGTTGTGTCCCTGCTATACAATATTATCATGGAAAACAATGACATCTATAGAAATCTCTTTTGGACAGGTGCATAGCGATATAGCAGTTTATTTCATTGGGGTCGATTGTATGAAAACACTATAAAGAAAATGTATAGAAACTTGCACAATAGTTGTCCCTGCAGTACCTGCCTTTATTGTGCACAATTATGTACATATATATCCTCATAACTAGGGGAACATATTTTCTTTCTCATAGGCAATATCATCAAGTTACATAGTTAATATATTTGAATACCGCAGTACATGAAAAAACGCAATTACTTTTGTTAGATAAATGTTTTTAACATCTCTAATAAAATCAAAATCTTTCTTAACATTAAATTTATCCATCTAAAACATGAAAAAAACGCACTCCCACAGTCCCCAGCTCTCATTCTTGTCTAGTGATTGATCATGAATCATAAATCGTAACCATTCACCTTCTGATCATGCATCAGCTTTGGTCATTCATCAACCACAATCATAATCACCAACTACAATCATCAGCCATAATGATTGTTGATCAACTACAATCATGAACTATATTCATCAATCTTGGTTCAATGACCTCCTAATCATCCTTAGCATAAACCGTAAACCTCTTAATGATGATCATTAACCTCCGAATCATTTATCAATCATCCTTGGTCACCCACTACGGGTACTGGTGTCCACATCAGGAGAAGGAGGGCCTCGAGATTGCCTCAGCGGTACCCGAGCTCCGTCCAGTTCCTTGGTTCGGCCGTGGCGGTGCGAATGGTAAAGTGCTTCGCCTCTGACCATAGTGATGCCATGACGGTTATCATAGCCGATGATGTTCATTTAAAAGCCATGGTCGAATAGCTGTGAAATATATTTATATGATTATATGTTTATTTTTATTTTTTTATTTACATTTATTTATTTGTTCATTTATTTTTTGCCACGGTATTGTTGTGGTATACCATCATAGCTATCATAATCCGACTCATAACTGCAATCAAAATAACCACCATTCACTTTCATGAATATATCTATTATAATTAAGTTTGTCGTCTTGACCATGCGATACCCCCACTGCCATTTGGGCGCCCCTACATGCCATTTGGATAGGAAAACCATCACTTTAAGCTGGGACTAAGCATGGTGATCCGGAGATGTATATCATCCTGGGCATCTTCACCATGGACACTACCTGTCCGAAGCAAATGTGGCGAGCATCATTTCCATCATCAATTCATCATTGACCAACATCAACCATCACTAAACATCACCAACCAACAACTACATTCTTCATACCATCACTAATCAACCAAATAGATCCAAATGGTTGATATGGTGCTTTCTCAAAATAGGGGACCCCCCCAAATCATCCTGTTTACTAACCATTTTTAGCAACAGCGTAACTTTGGGGTCCCCATGGCTTGAGAAACCCCCGCCGCTGTGCTGGCGCTGCAGCTGGTTGGGCACCCGTCACCAGCGCCTTAGGATGATCTTCAGAACCTGGCGGTGCCGCCCTTCACCTTCGTGCCGGGCGACTTCAACATGTATGACGTCATCGTGGCGGTGAACGAGGAGCTGTGGAGACCGGGTGGCAAGGAAAAACAGGGTCTATTGGGGAACCAAAAAATGCTGACAGTATAAGGGATTTTGGCCTATTCCAGTCGAATTTGGTGACAGTACAAGGGATTCTGCTGATTCAAGTCAAAATACGTGATGGTACAAGGGATTCTGCCCTATTTAGCTTAAAATTGGTGACAGTATAAGGGATTCTGTCCTATTTAGCTTAAACTTGGTGACAGTACAAGGGATTTTGTCCTATTTAGCTTAAAATTGGTGACAGTACAAGGGATTTTGTCCTATTTAGCTTAAAATTGACTACAGCACAAGGGATTCTGCTCTATTTCGCTTAAAAATGGTGACAGTACAAGGGATTTTGTCCTATTGTGACCGCTTTCGACTGGGAACTCTCCAGATCCCAGAATCTCTGTTTTTTTGATTTTTTTAGTTCTTTTAATTCCTTTAATTATTTAATTAATTAAAAAAATAAAAGAAGTAAAAAACGGAGCCTCTTGTTTTTTTAATTTGTTTAATTATTTTAATTAGATCCTGGACCTCCCAAAGTGAAGAAATTTCTTCACTTTTGGTCCAGTGACCCAAAATGACCCGCAAAGATGCGCAAACCTGCGCAAAAGTTCTATCCGTTCCATTCGGTTCAAACGTGCAGTTTTTAATGATACAGATATGGTTTGGCATCAAAACCAGGCAACATCAACAGTTCTCAGCATGAATCCACTGGATCATGTTACTTCAGGATACTTCAGGGGTTCAAAGACAAACCATTGGTTCTACTTGTGCCTCACAACTCATGCCATCATCTTAGATCATTCAAATCATCTCCAACTTAATTTGTAAGCTCATATCTTTGCATTCTCCTGCGCCGATGTGGCCCTGACGAAGATCAACAAGGCGGACCCCTGCCCACTGCCCTGCACATTTTGCTGGGCGGATCTCTTGTCGCGACCTGGGCTGGGCATTGGGCAGCGACGTCTCCTTCCATCCAATGGGTTGGTATACATGGACAGGCTCAAGATGGCTCAAGGGTTTACATGCCGAATGATCATGGCACCATTGTCAAATTGCGTGCGCATCATGGCACATCGTTCTAGGGTTCAACGTTTTTTTTCACTCATATCTCACGATGTCCGCTTCAACGTTGGCGATGCAATGGGAAGCCAATGGAGATATCAGAGATAAGGCAAGGCGGTTGCAATTGGTCACTTGCATGCAAGTTAGAAGAAGCATGCATTAGATCTATATGTTTGGGGAAAGTGCTAGGTAGTGGGGGGGAAGTCTCACTAGGGCCCGTATAACTGTTAAATACCAATGCCGGTGAGGTTGAAGTCCAAACGGAGTGCATTGACCGCGACTCCGTCAAGCAGAACTTGGCTGTGGTGAAGTTGGCAGCGCAAAGGTTGGGTCTGCGTGTTGGGGTCCAAACGTGCACAGTGCATGTGAAGGCCCTGTATGACTACATGCTGATACCATGTCCCCGATACTTGGGCTTTATAGAAGGGTGGGTATGCAGTGGTAATATGTGTATACGCACCGATTCGGCATAGGAGTTTTGTGCAGTGAATTTAGCTACCACATTGTGGTGGTTGGACATGTGACATGTGACATGCATACGCGTCGTACGAATGTTGTGACACATGCTTCCCAATTCACATTCACGTCCTCAGGACTTACTGCAGAGACCCAGGGGTGGCATTTGAAACGCCTTTTGACGTTCACCAAGAACAGGTTGGCAAACAGGCCACACAGGCCGAGGGACCCGATGCTTCGACAACTCATGGATGATCTGGGGTTCACATGGCCGGATGATGCGCCTGCAGCACCGGATGATGCTGCTGAATCTTCTGATGGCGGTTCGTCTTCCGTTACTACAACTGAAGATGAGGATAATGAGACGGACAGTGATGGTGAAACTGCTGATCCTACAGGTGAGGAACATATATGGAATGATTGTTGATCAAAAACTGTTTGAAATGTAATGGCAACCGTTTGGAGTTTTACTTGCATTTTGTAAAAGCATGCAATGTAGATCTATGATACACTGGGGAACATTCAAGTTCTGCAGTTTACGGTTCACGGCTAGGCCCCCGTGCGCTGCTGCAGGTGACACTGGTCGAGCCGTGATCGATCCCACTCCTGAAACTTTGGCAGAAGTGGCGAAGGTTCGGGCGGAAGATGCCATTGTTGGTGAAGCCCTTGGGCTCCCACCTACTCCCCCCTTGGGGCCTGGGTGGAAGAAGGAATCACCTGTAAAGCTTCCACCAGTGGCAGATGATCAGCTTTTCACTACTCCACCGCCTTCTGTTCCTGTGGTACCATTTATTTCGCCTACTCCAGTTCGAAATCAAGTTTCTTGACTGAACAGTGCCATGTCACATAATAGAGAACGAATTCACCACCCATCGGTATCAATAGGAATTGGTAACAAAATAAGATATCATTATCATTCCCAGCTATCAAGATGAAGAGTTGGTCAAAAAAGGCATAATCAGACTTTTTGGCCTTTTCCTACAAAAGTCTGAAAATTCATTTTGGGAGACTAAATAAGATGCAACCTGACATCCGGTTGTGGAATGATCCATTGACCCAGGGAAGGTGAAGTCGTTCTCTATTATGATATAGGATGGCTTTTTGTTTGGGATGATCCTTTGCTGATATTATAATTTGCAATAACATATGGTTCCCCAAAACTGACTCTACCAATCTCATATGTGTTTGCCTTCATCGAGGCTGATGCTGCGAGGAAGGAACGTCAGCTACGATTACTCTTCGAATTGGAAAAGAAGCTTGAGACCATGAAACGCTTGGAAGATTTGGCTAGCAAGTGCCCACCGCCACCAGCAACAATGGTTCCAGGAGTGATCAATCTATGCATCAAAACTATACATTTATTGTTGCCCAATGTAATCAATGGATGACCTTTGTAGGTTCTCAAAGTTTCCACATTCCATAGTTGCATATGTATGCGATGCATATTATGCATGATAAACTTAAATGTGTGTACAGCCGTGCAACTTTCATATATCATTTACGTGCGCAGGACAAAACATCGACACTATGGACACGTGTCCCATGGACCTGGACGGAATGGATTCGCTTCTGGCGCAGGCCACTGGATCCATGACCAAAGATAGAATCGCCCATGGGATTTGTTTTCAAACCAATATGTACATATATGTTCAAAACGATTTTGATCTTCCGCCCTTGGCTGGCAGGAAACATCATCTATGTTGAAAATTGGGGAGCCTCTGATGACTGGTACCACGGAGGCCCCTCTTTGGGTACATTGCCTGAACATTATACATTGTTATCCCTTGCTGCTAGCGGAAGGCTGACAAGTTGGACCATCACGACCTTCCACCACCAGAACCGGAGTTGGAGGATCGGGTTGCTTTGTCGTATGTCACGGAGACCAGCTTTGAAATATAATTTCATAAAAATTCACATCATTTGGAGCTGTGATGTTCAATCAGCTTCGATGGAATTACCTAGCATGGACGCATTGGTTTCATATCACATCCCAGGCCCCTTTTTTCAGCCAGCCTTCACACCCAGCAGTTCCATGTAGTCGCCTGTGCGGCAGGTTGATGAACCACAAGGCCCAGACAGTGTGGATTCCCAGGACCGTCGGGAGCTCTTAAATAGGTTTCCTGTAGCATCTGTATACATATCGCAGGTATGAAAGGCAAAACAATATGTCAATCCATCAGCACATTCTTGAACTTAATTATATCCTTCATCCCCTCGAATCCAGGAGAATTTGCTGGTTCCCAGAGAGCTACTCGATTGTCCTGAAAGCCATCCCCAGGAGACTGACACCTGCAATTTCACATTGCTCTTACTTTGTTATTGTTTTCCATTATGCAGGATCAATTTCAACATTAATCGCTTTTACCAGGAGGATGGAGCTGACTTCGACGTCGCAATGGCAGATGATGCCATTCCTGCGCAGGAACCTGCAAACATCATGCATGTACACGTACGTGTGTATAATATATATATATATATGTGTGTGTGTGTGTTCTCGAAATTATAAAATTATAAATTGCAAATATGTTAACACTATTTTCATGTTTTGCTATTGTGGTTGGCTTTAGAAATTATATAGGAAACATATGCTTCATTGCCTGCCATTCTCCAGGAGGATCCATATGGGTTTGATGATCTGCTTTGCGTGGCTTCAGCTGAGGACCGCTTCACGTTCATGGATGGCTTCGTTGTAATGTTTTGTTTTTCCAACTTCCAACATGGGAGCCAACACTTTAGTGAATTGCAATTGGAACCGAAACAATTTTTCAAGGACTCCAAGTGGGACTCTGAATGTGATCACGACGAAGTTCAAGCGGCTCTTGTGGCTCTTGCTGTGCCACCCCAGGACTGGCCCATTGGCAATCGTGGTCAATGCTGATTTTCCTTAGATATGTATATATATATATATATATACATACATTTTTTAAATTTATATCATTGAACGAACCATCGTTTTCTTTGGTACTCCTTCGATTCCAGGAGGATGGAAATGCCGTCCACTATGAAGTTCCCATCATCCCAGCCGAGGAGAGGTTCCTGTTGACTAGCTTAAGCTTTGTCTAAGCTGTGCAAGATCATCATGGCTCATGACTTGTGCCCCAAAAAATAAGAAAGTAGGACTGTACATCCCACTACTATGTTCATTAGGGGGCTCCAACTTGGCCACAACATGGGCTATCTTGAGCTAATCTGTCCCATCTTGGGCCCCCTACCACCACCATATTTTCACCCCAAAAATTCATGGATTTTTCGGGGCGAAATTTGTGGGCTTTATGTTGGGTTATGTTGGGGTTATATGGGGTCCATGTGGGCCCAACGGGTCCAACTTGGCCACAACATGGGCTATCTTGAGCTAATCTGTCCCATCTTGGGCCCCCCACTACCACCATAATTTCACCCCAAAAATTCATAGATTTTTCGGGGCGAAACTCGTGGGCTTTATGTTGGGCTATGTTGGGTCCCATGTTTGCAGCAATTCTTACACCAAAAAAATGCACAATGTCTTACCATGTAAAACTTTGAACCGATAGCGCTAACTGTTTGCATGGATGTCATTCATGGCCCATATCTTTCACACATCCATGCCTGCTCCCATGCCTGTTCCCAAGGAGACCCCTGCTCAGCTAGACGACGAAGTGGCACCTAGCCATGTAACCATTGACCAGGACAGAACATGGTCATGACCATGGGCCACAACTACTTATGTAGAAGATGGTGCATGTGTATATTTTTGGCGTGTGCATATTTGAGTAGAGATGCACACTATATGCCATGTTCTGCAGAAGCCTTTAGGACGCGGACGCTTGTGAAGAAGAGCTCCCTGCTTCGCCGGGTGTGGAGGTGGGGTGGTAACCAGCATGAACCAGCATTGTATGTGTACATGTTTGGTATCGATGCCTTACAAATACTATTGTAGAACACATATCGGACCTATACTATAGTTATGCTTGACTTGGCTTATGGATTAAAGTTTGCAGTACATTCAATCAAACATGCCGTAGGCAATGGAACCCTGCAAAGACAAAGCTATGCCTGAGACTTCGCAGGCCAGGACTTAAACCTTTCTGATCACATGTTGGTCGCAAAAATGCAACTTCTCAACGCATGGTCCCAGGAGCCTGGATTTGTTCCATATAGCAAACGTATCCGGGAATTCTTTGAACGACATCCTGGAGCTTCAGCACCTTTAGAGGCGTGCCCAATTAGTTACGCACCCTTAGCCCAGCAACGTCCACCTGCTCGAGTGCCCAGGAGACCAGTGCATCCGTCGATGGATCACCTCCTGCAGGTGATGGAGCGAAGGACATCCCTGGTTGGCATGCTTGGTCAAGCCTGTGTGGCCACAAGGTTCGATATCATATGAACTTTATATATATTATTGCGTTCGAGTTGTACTCACCACAGTGACTTACACAGTGTGCATTCGCAAAAATGTACCAATCAAACTGCTTTTGGGGGCCCAGGAGTTGGCTGACTTGGTGAAGACTCACCTGGACCGCCCTGGTTGTATGGATGGGGCTTCATTTGTGGCTCCGGATACCCAGTGCCCACAGAAACCACGAGGCAGAAAAAAGAACAAAGCTGCAGCAGATCCTGTCACCAACAAACCTGCAGAAAAACCTGAGAAGAGCAAAAGCAAACGTGCAACCTCAAAGACGGCCAATGCCAGCAGCCGGCCCTCAGCCGCTGCTTGTGGGTTCTCAACTGATGGCATGAATGATGCTGATGTTGCTGCGAAGCTGGAGGGAACTGAACCTGAGCCAGCCCCAATTGCCAAAAAGAGAACAACCAAGAAACGCAATGCTACGGTAGAGGTTGAGGCAGAAGATGGCGCCCCGTCCAAAGTTCTCAAGGTCAACCAAAAGGGTAAGAAACGTGGCAAGAAGATTACTGAGGGAATAGAACCTGAGCAGCCAGAAGACAAGCCTTCAAAATCTAAAAGGACTCGGAAGAGCAAGGCCACATCCAGCAAACATGGAACCAACCCATCAGGACCAAGCGAAAGCACAGCCAGTTCAGATGCGGCAGCAGCAGTGCCATTGACTGACACGGCAGATGCAGCAGCAGCAGTGCCATTGACTGACACGGCAGATGCAGCAGCAGCATCAAGGGCGGACGCAAAAGCACTGGCAAAAGCTAAGGCAAGCCGTAAAAGCTCAGCATACCACAAAGCGGCATTGGCAGCAAAGAAGAATGGTGCAACACCTGATGAAGCGCGTGCAGCTGGAAAGGAAGTTTCTTGTTTAATGTTTTTGGCTTCGCTTTTCACCTACATATATACATAGATATCGATCATAAAATATTCAATGAAATGAAATGTAAACGTGTGTATGTTTTCAACTTGCAGGTACTAAGCAGTCCTAAGCTTTTGATTTCTGCTGTTAGATTTCCATTGATAGTTTATCTCTTGTGCCACTACCAATCAAATCCTTGAGGCTTACCATGCAACCGAATGAAATCTGAGCCGGGCCCTTTTGGGGTAGGGGTTGATTGGGGTTACTGGTGCAAGCACGCACCAGCAATTTGCACCTTGGAACGTGTCAACGAAACGACATGTTCTGAACTCGATAATTGAGACTGATGGCAGCATATGGCGCCATGTCCATTTCAACACGTGTGCTGTGAATCAGCTGGATCATGTGTTCGGACTCCATCTTCACGAAATTTGGATCAAAAATTGAACCGTCCCTGAGCAATGCCCATTGTTAGTGTTCAACCGGCATTTGGAATCTTGACACTGGTTGAAGCTTTCCATGTCATATGTATGAACAGGATCGATGTGGTTTACTGGTTCACCTTTAACATATCATTTCATTGGTTTGGCCCCTGCGTCAGGTATCATGGGGTACCTTGCCCGACTGGCCTCTAAAGGTGATGCTGGCATTCTTGGCATGGGAGCGGAGGGTGTCAGCATATGTCACCTCATTTGTCTCAAGTTGCATGGATGAAGCCACGATAACATCATATTTCAGTTTGCAGAATATCAGCTTTCAAGCTTAGATTGGCCAGTTTCCAGTTGCCTGGTTGCCTGTCCTTACCCCTTTCCAAAATGCCGCTTCAAGCTGAAAGCAAGCTGATCCCTCTTATGCAGATGGGAGCTCCCAAGGTCACGTCCTCAATGTTCGAAGTTATGTACCCATTTGCCAGTTTGAATTATTTCCTAGCTATGTTATATATATATACAGTGTTTGCCATTGCGTCCAGGTCTTTATTGCCATTGTCTGAGGCTCAAAAGTAGAACCATCTCTCCAACACCCAGCATCGATCACATGCAGATTGAATCAGTTTCGAAATAAGGGTTTGATTGTGGGTCCCTGACATCACCATCACCACTCTCCAGATTTGAGCTGCCAAGGTGCTGCTGATGCAGTGGGCTGAAGATCCTGTCATGCGTTGGCAGTGCATTGAGCTCTTCAGCGGACAGGGCAATGTGAGCAACTTCTTTCGCTCTACTGGAAAGGCGGTGGCAAGCGTTGATCAAGTTCTGGGTCAACGTGCCATGGACTTCACAGGCTCAGCTGGCTTCTTGTTTGGAGCTCAGTTTGGAAAACGTCATGTTGCAGTTTGAAGCAGTTTGTATGGATCATATCTATATATCATGCATGGCTAGAAATGAAAAAGATCTATCATTTTAAGTTAATTAGTTAAACACGTCTTGAGGCTATGTGTCTGGCTGATTCTAAGTGCAGGCTGGGTGGGAGGCTATGTCCAGTCATAGCTAGAGGTATGTTAATTATATTTCCATACGTGGATTTGCGTGTGATGCATTAGATCGTTATCACTGATATGCACACCATGTGCATGCACTGATTTGCTATCAGCCAAACCGCAGCCCTGATGCCTGGCCTTTCCAAAGCTGTGTCCAAAGCTGCGTCCGCTGCCAGGTGCTGGCACTTTGCTCCTGATGGCGCCACCGTGCAGCTCATGGACGCGTGTCTCCCGTGGAACCACATGGCGGACACCTATGAACCCATTAGGGCTCAACTACGACTTTGTAAACAAAGGTAATTTGACGATGTCACGGTTGCTAGCCTTCAATGGACATGCCATGCCGTAGATGAAACTGAACATAGACACACAACATATCATATTTTTTGACATTAGCATTTGCAGCCTGCGTGCAAACAACATCATATGATGCATGAACCACTTTTACAATTACGATGGTGCAACCTGAGTTCAACTGCAGGTTGGCGCTACTGATTCTTCTCAGTGAAGCTTGCTTTTTGTGCTGGCTGCTCGAACAACCCACTGGCAGTGCTGATACAGTTCCCCATCATCCGAGACTGGATTGGATATTCTCCCAGATCATCTACGTGCCATGCCCTGTTTTGGATCACAAGAATATGATTGAATTCCATATATGGTCGATCATGTGTTCCCAGTAGTTCTGCTCTGAGGCATTTCGAAAGGGTTTTTGGATGATGAAATGGGGTGCTGAGTGTCCTAAACGGACAGTATGCTGGTCATCGGATGCGGACATCATCATGCAATTGGTGACTGCCTCAAATGATATTTGAGTACGGGTATGCCACTGGGGTACTGTGAACATGTTCATTTTGGATCAAAGATGTTTCTCATTGATAGCACTGCATGGATTGATTTCATATAGATCATATAGATCGAGTTTCATTGTTTCACCTTTACCTATTAAATTCCGATCCTGCAAAGGATCTGGGTGTCTTGACCAAAGAGGAGAAGGAGAGCAAACGGACTTTGCAGACCACCAGTCGCTACCCCAGTTCAGCATATATGCAGTCATATCACATAGCATTTTAGCTATATAGCTGTCGATATTGATACGCAAATCACACATTGCACAATTAATATGACATGATGCGCAGACTTGGTGCATAACTGATCTCTTTACTGCATATGCAATCATTAAGTTACCCTAGGTTCCTATGAAGATGGCCGTGGACAGAAACGATTCAAAGGCACCAAATCACTTCGGTCCAGTCAGTTTGGGACTCAAGATCAATGCTTTAATCGATTGGGAAACTAGTACATATGCAATCTTAATGTGCGTGCATGGGTTTCGATGTTTTCCTTTTCAGCCACTTTCAAGGACATATCCTTCTGGATTTGGGGAAGGCCTGAACCAAATCATGAGCTCCTGGAAACCAGCCCCACGCCTGAGACAGAAGCGCAAGATTGACACGGACCTTAGCGACCGTGAGCTGTTCCAAAGTTTGAAGTTGGGCGATGTTTGGCCTGATGCTGATTTAGTGACTGTTTATCGATATATGCGATGTTATCGCCCGAGCACAGTGCCATGTTCATGGCAGAAAGTGTTTTCTGAACTCGACGCTGAGTTAGATTCAGTTTGCCCCAAGTCCCAGCAATAGTTAATATCCAGTAAACTGAATTAGATAACAAATCAGAAAATCAGAAAGGACAACATAATCAGAAAACAAAGAGGGAATCGATATCAGCCTATGTTTGCAGATCGTGTAAGTCAATTGAATTGAATATCGGAATGCTATAGCTAGTGAATGGTACATAAAACATATATGCAGAAACTTAATCGCCAAATAAAATCAGAAAATCAGAAATCATGCATATATGGTTAAAGCATCAGAAAACTAAATCGAAAATCATACAGAATCAGAGCATCAGAAAACATAAAATCAGTAGAACACCATGATCAGAAAATCAAAATCAGAAAAGTCAAAGCATCATGAAAACAGAAAACAAAAACATCAGAAAATCAGAATTCAGAAAGTGCAAGCCATAGAAATTCAAACAAAACAAAACATTTTGGATCCAATTCAGAAAAAAATTATGCGCGCAAAAGTGCGCAAATCCGCCGCAAAAGTACGCAAATATCCGCAAAAGTGCGCAAATCGGGATTTCTTAACTGTTGCATTTTGGGACATATGGGGAAATTAGATTGATTTGATGGAACTGCCATCAATTACCGGCGCTGACCAAGACAAAATGTGGCAAACTGATGCGTTCTGATTCAATAGTTCATGTAAGTGGCGCTTGATGACTTGACAGAATGTCATACTCAATTTCCATGCAAGTGATTCAGATCAGTTGAAATGTATCAGCAACACCAGTCATGCCATGGTGGTGGCTCAAAGGTCATTCGACCAAGCAACATGAGACCTGGTCAGACTTTCGAGATTGGAAAATCTATAGTGGAACACCAGCAGGCATCAATGAGTAACCCGGATCCGAATGCAATCTCCGCTGCCTTGACGGCCAGGGCCTTTGTTTTTATATGTTATATATGGTTCTTCAGACCCCAGTGCGCTGACCTCTCAGGCAACCAGGGCCCAGATCCAAGCCCTCCAAGCTCAGCTCGGTGCTGAGTTCGGTGGGGCGCCACAGCTCTCTCCAGGCCTTTGGGCGGTGGGGTGATGACTACACGCACAGTGTGGAAATATATCGTGTCATATATGCATACATACACATACATATATCACACATATATCACACATATATCACACATCCAGTGATGATATTTTTCTCAAACTGATTTGTATGATATGTTGATTCAATACCGCAGGAAGCAACCTCCAAAATATGTATGTAGCCGATGCATATGGATGATTATGTTTCCTTTGGTACCGTTACTTATTAGTGTTGTCCACATCGTCCAGGGTGGCCATGAACTCGTCCGCCTGCAGGGGGGCCTGTCCACCACGAACCCAAAGCGGCAGGCGTGTTTGCGCCGGGGTTGATGCAAGGGCAGCTTGGAGATCCAGACATCCTTTTACGACAGCGGACATTGACTTTGGGAGAATCACAAGAAGCTTTGGACGATGGACTTCCACGTGGCCTTTCCTTTGAATCCTCCCCACAGATGGCCAGCCCTGTTCAACCTCGGGTCCTCCTTCAAACACAGCCAAGTCAAGCCTCAATTGCTTCCACCCAAATGTATCCAGTGGAGCCGCCCCCACCGCGCAGAATCCCGCCAGACAATCAGCTTGGTGACTCTCAAATTGACCGACGAATCCCAGCCCCACCCAGCCGCCCCCCATGTGCCACAGCAAGCACCAACGTTTTCATTACCAGCAACAACAGCATTTGCAGTGCCTTTGGACGTTGCAAGCCCCTCACCATCAGCGCCAACATCAGCATCAATCTGCGAAACCCCAACACAACGAGCAGTTCCATCACCACCGCCAGCTTCAGCAACAGCCATTGCAACCCCATCGCCAACACGCGAAACCCCAACACAACGAGCAGTTCCATCACCACCGCCAGCTTCAGCAACAGCCATTGCAACCCCATCGCCAGCACGAGCTGCAACAGCATCCCCTGCACTCACATCACCACCGCCAGCTTCAACAACAGCCATTGCACACCCATCGCCAACACCAGTTGCAACGGCATCCCCTGCACTCACATCCACACCGCCAGCTTCAGCAACAGCCATTGCAAACCCATCGCCAACACCAGTTGCAACGGCATCCCCTGCACTCACATCAGCGCCGCCAGCTTCAGCAACAGCCATTGCAAACCCATCGCCAACACCAGTCGCAGCAACATCCCCTGCACTCACATCACCACCGCCAGCTGCAGCAACAGCCATTGCAAACCCATCGCCAACACCAGTTGCAGCAACATTCCCCGCACTCACATCACCACCGCCAGCTGCAGCAACAGCCATTGCAAGCCCACACCCAACAACTCCCGGGGCACCAGTGGGAACGTTGGCCACCCCAGCTTCAGCTACACCACCAATACCCATGGAGGGAACCATGTACACAGACGGGACTTACTGGAAGACCTTAGGTTGCATTTGGAAATCTCCGATATGTGTCATTGCATTGATGTCATTGATGTCATTTACGTAATTACAGTGTGCCAACTAGAGCACACAGAATTCCATTGTCAATGAATGATTGCATATTCGTTTCTGTGCATGCACATATGAAAAACTGAACTGCATGATTGCTTATGCTAAATTAGAAGGTTGGAACTCATATGTTTACATACATATGTACATGTGTACACAAATTTGTGCATGCTTAATAATTGAACATCTTTCAGTATGTGTGACATTCCCTAAATCCGTTCGCTGTGCCACCAATGGCTGGCTGAGGATCCAACGCTTCAAAGACCAGCACAAGAAAGGCAAAGTGAATGCAACTCCTGAAATTGTGAAACTCTGGGGGACAGAATCAGGCCGTATCATGTCCGGATTAGATTCAAATTTGATTTGAGTATAGACCCAGCTGTCCAATCTGGAATGCCCATGCACTCGTGCATCAAGATGTTGCATGTTATAATTGGGGTCAAAGAATTGGTAGATAAGTTGTTCCTCAGGTAAGAAGCTTCGTGAAATGCTCTACCAGAACCACATGTCGATGGAAGAAGTCAATTTGGTCATCGAAAGGGAAAGTATCCAGGAGAGTTTGCGATTGCTATGTCATGCCCTTTAGATCAGGGAAGTAGTTCTCACACGGAGTTTTATGCCATTTATCCTTCATGGTCCGAGTTCTCCTGTCCCCAACTTGACTTGGGGATGACGGCTGTTGATTCAGGAGTCTGAGGAAAAAGCTTCAGGTGGATGGAAAACTGAAAGTCAGCTAGGACTTCAACCAGGTTGGGATGAGCCCCGGACTTAGGCATGCACTCAAATTGGCACATTACTTCTCATATATGATTTTGCATATAATAGTTATCCCAAAGTCAATGAAAATTCATCCCAAGGACCATGGTATCGAATGCCAAGTCGTGGGCTGAAGCGAGGGGCCTCTCGAGAGTCAATCCTGTACATGGAAAGACAGAGTACAAAGTGGCTACTGACTGGTCCTTTACCCACACAGATGTTGACCGTGTCACCGTCCGAGCATCTTCAAGTACCCAGTTGGAGGCCAGTCCTCGCTTTTCCATTCGTAGATGTGCATCATTCCACACCTCAGCTCGGCCGCGCTTGCTTGGTCTGCGTGGCAGGATGGACTGGGCGTGCTGGTCGGTGATGGCGCTGATCTTACAGCTGAAAAACACGCGGTGAAACTCAACTGAATCAGAAATTGATCATTTTGCATCATGAATCATATGCATGCTTGTATCGCCGTCCTTCTTTGTAATTATTTGTGGCTGATTTTTTAGCTAAAGATGTCCAAGGAAAGGCGGCTATACCAACAATCCGGGATTGGGAATGGCGCAAGTGGATCCGAAAGGGAAGGGGAAAGGCAAAAAACAAATGGTTTTTCCTGTCCTTCAAGTTGGAGCTGATCCGTACAGTGCCATCCTCGGTCATTCGTAGCATTTGTGGAGCTCAACCATTGCAGCTTGACCATCAAAGTATTCAAAGGATGATCCGATCATAAGAGCCATATGGTTTACAATCTTTTCATTCCAGCCGCTTCCAAGGGTCCCTGCCTAAAGGTTTGATGCACGACTTTGTTGAGATTGCGGGTAAAAAGATTGACCAAGCTGAAGATCTCAAGGCAGGATCTTTACATTGCAAGTCCAAGATCTATACCGATGATATCTATATGATTCACACTATAGCTATCTTCAAATATGGGAAATTGATTTCGGTGATTCATTTCTGATTTGGCGTCGAAACTTGTCAGGAAAAACTCAATGCTTTGGAGTCTGATCGGAGCAAACAGTCCTGGACTCAGGAAGTTCAGGGGATTGCATGCCAATGGTACCGTCTTTCTTCTTTCATATGGTATATTATATATATATAAATCTCTTATGAATACGTAATTCACAATGACTGCGAAGTCTATCTGTTACCCCCTGTCTCATCTCATCTCCCGGCCCAGGCTAATGCAGGAGCTGAAAACCAAGCTGCAAGCATTCCAGACCAAGTTTGACGCTCTCCTCAACGTTCAGGGGGACGCACTGCAGATGGAACATGAACCGAGCCAGTCAGCAACTTAGCCACTGATAAAGAGAGAAGTTGTGACATGCAAAGCGACATGAATGCAGATGAGTACACTTGCATATAATTTAAAAGGTGCTAGCTCAATCCGCTCATGTTTGAATGACCACGGTTTTCTAAAGTTCCCCAGTGACTGCTGTTTCGGGTTCTGAGGGAACAAAAGACTACTCTGCGAAAGCTACTCGTAGACCTCTCGAAAGAAGATGTGCAGCTCAACCAGACTGTGACACGATGCAGGCGAGGTTCCATGTTTGCCATGTAAAGCCACTAGCGCCGCCAGCTTGCCTGTCAGGGCTGTCAAACCGAAAGCAAAGGCGGAGGCTGCCAAGACTGCAAAGGAAACGTCTGGTGGAAAGAAAAAAAAGAAAGCTAAACAGGAAAAAGAGGAAGAACAGGTCGATCGCAACACTGATGGAGAGGAAACGGCAGAGGAGCCTCCCAAGAAGAAGAAACGATCTAAGAAACACAAGGGTGATTAGCCTGGAACTACTTGATTTGGATGATCACTTTAACATGGGCTGAATGGCCCTGCGTGCGTAGCATGGCTTCAAGTAATGTTGAAGTTTGAAACTATGAAATCCCAAAACGACTTCAAGGTAGTTTTCAGTGTTTCGTGTCCAGTCTTGCGGCCATAGCACGCTGATGGGCTTTGATTTTGATGGCAGTGATCAACCAACTTTTGACGCAGCAACCGGCTGAAAGAAAAATGAAATGCGTGTTGGCGGCTGGCCAAGTGCACCTTGACAGTATGCATAATTGAGCCAATAAACCAATCATTTTGCATTCTTCTTCAATACCGCTGTTTCGAATTGATTTGTGACGCTTCACACAAACGCATACAGGACAGATGAATGACAAATTGACATCACTGAAGACTTTTGATGCTGCGCCAGTGAAATAGATTTTAAAGCAATATATTATATATATATTTCTATCTTTCTACCTACCCACCTATCTATCTATCTATCTAGTTATCTCTATCTATCTATTTATCTATTTATCTATATTTTGATCAATCTATATTGATTTATCTCTATCTTTCTTTCTATCTCTTTTTCTTTATCTATCTATTTATCTCTTTCGATCTAGTTATCTATCTATCTATCTATCGATCTATCTATCTATAGTTGTATATCTCTATCTTTCTAGTTGTTTCTATTATCTATCTATCTATCTATCTATCTATCTATCTATCTATCTATCTATCTATTTTCTTTTTATTTCTATTATTTTTTGATTTATCTATCTATCTATCTATCTATCTATCTCTATCTTTCCATCCATCTCTCCATCTATCTATCTATCTATCTATCTATCGATCGATCTTTCTATCTATCTATCTATCTATCGATCGATCTTTCTATCTATCTATCTATCTATCTATCTATCTCTATCTTTCCATCCATCTCTCCATCTATCTATCTATCTATCTATCTATCTATCTATCTATCTCTATCTATCCATCCATCTATCTATCTATTTATCTATCTTTTTATTTTCACCTATCGATTTATCTATGTATCTATCTATCTATCTATCTATCTATCTATCTACCTCTATCTGTCTCTCTATATATATCTATCTATCTGTCTATCTATCTATCTATCTATCCATCTATCTATCTATATATCTATTTATCTATAATATATTTATATATAGATATATATTTATTTTTTTACTTATTGATTTTACATATGTACAGCCATCTCTAGATAGACATTATTTGATGACAGCAAATTATATATGCTAGAACTGCCCAGTCATTCTGGCATGCCAGGATGTGCACTTGGAAGTCTTCATCCTCAACGAGGCAACCCCGGTATCACACTGATGTGACGCAGCCATCAACCAGACAAGTGGCCAAGTGGATCTCAACACGTTTCCTACTTTGATTGGTTTCCCAAAAACTATTTTCAGAAATGACTTGCCTAATCATTCATGAGACGCGATGGTACTTTGCAGTTGCCCATTCTACCCCATTCTCGTGCTGGCAGGTCACAACGTCTGCGCTGAGAACAATGAAGCAGAGGAAGCTGGTGAGGACCTGGCTACGGAGCTCATGGGGGAGTACCTAGGGGGGGTCACTTGGACGAAATTGATGCTTGAAGGTGTCATGATGATGCAAAAAGTATTGCAAAATATGATACCGATATCATTCTCTGATTGGAGATGTTCAATACTGCAGGCGGAATCAGCCTTGAGAGTTGGCAAGCTTGCAAAAATGGTTTGCAAAATCACCCGGCGATGATGCTTAGATGTGCTTTAGTCAGTTTTCTTTTGGATGTGGAATTTTTGGGATTAATCACGAGCACATGAACTTATCTCTATATGTTGTGATCTTGGAAGCTGCATCATCTAAGGCAATCTCAAAACAAATCTTTTGTCCAAGATGGCTGCAATTAGTCATGGACCGAAACATGCGTGCAGGAATTTGACTAGATTGATCAAAAGGACGCCAGGTGCAACATTGCACATCCCAATTGATGTTTGCAAAGTGACGGTGGGCTTACGAAAGCCTAAGAGGTCTTTAGAGATCTACTGGCCCATGATCAAACTCAGTGAGTGGTGCAAATATCTTTTGGAGTTCAAACCTCCATTACTTCTGGCTGGTCATGGCTTGGGCGAGGATTGGAAAACTACATTCCAAAATTTTTGGGCTGACTACAGAATGGTGTGTGAAGACCACCCGTTATTTTCCCACCCCGAGTTCGACCATCGGACTTGCGTACCATACTTTATTCATGGCGACGAGGGCCGAGGGCAGTTGAAGCGGCCCTACATGGTCATCTCATGGCAGTGTGCGATTGGACATGGCGGTATCCAAGCAGTCAATGACAATTCGCACCTTGTTCATGCGAGAGAACGTTGAAATTGTCAATTTTGATTTTTCATCATATCACAATCGAAGGGGTTTGATGTCCATCTCACGATGTGTACCATAGATGGCCTATGTTTGGAATCATATGATGACCCATGTTTCCCATCCACAGCAGGCATTCTTTCACCTCGCGATGGATCTTCACTGGAATTTCGAGCCACCTGTACTACAGGGATTGGACCCTTGATGATTTGCTGGGAGAACTTAGCAAACAAGCGATCGATGCCTTTGAAAATGGGATCTGCGATTCTCGGTGTGATAAGCCTCTTCATGTTCTTTTGGCAGTTTGACGTTTGAAGCGATTAGAAGGTATGACTCAACATGACTCAACCATACCCTATTGAAAGCCACATGCCTTCCACCTACCCTGTCAGCGGCGCCTCTGTCTCAGGATATCGAAGGCTCTAGGCTCCGCCTGGTGTGCATTGGGACGAAAGGCGATTGGCCTTTCCTTCGCAAAGACGCTTGGATGATGGGTTTCAAATTTTCAGGTAGCGCTAGAAGAAAGGATACTTGATGATGTTCAAGTATAAGTTTCTCTCCCTAACATATATGATTTTCATAACCAGAAGTTTCCAAATCAAATCATCCCCATGGAGACTGGGTCGTGGTTACTAGCTCATTTAAGCCCCAATTATGACTTCCAGCTCAGGCATTTCACCTGCAGACTGGCTTCACATCAAAACGCATTTGCCACATGTGCACCGGTCAGGACTTGGGTCCCGGGTGAACTGAAATTAGCAAACAAACATGCCGTACATACATGAGTACGTAAGTATAATTGTCTATTTCTTAGCTTCAGGTTCTTTACATATCGATATTTACAAGGCCAGATATAGAGACACACACTCTACATGTTTGTGATCTTGATTGCGATTTGTTTCTATCTGTTTTCACAGGTCTCCGAGTGTTCAATCATATGAAATCGATTGCGTAGCATGGCGCCAAGCATGAAATCAGTGCCCGGAGGAATGGGAAAACCCGACTGAAAATGCTGCGTGGCGATCTGGTGGTGCAGGGGGGTCTCCTTTCAAAGATCACTTTGCGCCAATGCGCCAGATTCCAGGATGCCATGAGCCGAAATACATCCTTTTGGATTTCTGTCACATATTCCATTTGGGATATGGGATGGATGCAGGAGCTTCAACAATCATTCTTTTGTGTCATCTCGGCCACTTTGGATTGGATCGAAGTTTAGATGCAAGGATGGAAGAGGCCTATGTACGATTTGATTCGTGGTGCAAGTCGAACCGCCGCACCACTTCTCTGGATGAGTTCTCAAAGATGTCATTTGGACTGGGGAAGAGCCTAAGCTAAAAGATGGTTTTCCCTTAATTTGTTTTAAATAGAAATGCAGGTTGATGTAAGCAGTACCACACAACATTCTTCAATCAACCAATCCTTGGCCGCAACTACTTGCTTCGCAGCTCAGGCAAAGCAACCTCTTTCCAACCACCCTCGGCGGCAAGGCCTTTGACACGGCTTTGGTGCTGGCATGGCTTGGTGATGAGCTCGCGCGTGGCTCAAAGGCCAAGCGTGGGGAGCGGACCGAAAACATTTCATAATTGCTAGCTGCGTATGTTTGTCTATTTGAAATGTTTGATAAGGTTGTTCTTTTGTGATTCATTTGGGTTACCAGTTATAACAACTGCTTTGTTTTGTTCACCTGTGATGTCTTAGGCCTTTTCACTGGAGTACTTGGGACCACCCTCAGTTCACTAATTTTGGAACGTTTGGAACCGCTGTGTTTATTCAAAAGTGCATGCTCATCAATGAGCATCCTTTGATTTGAGTCCAGGTGGACCCCGAAAATCATCTGTTCCAACTATGTTCCTACATGGTGAAATGTGCGAACCACTTCTTCCGAGCAATCAGAGCAAACGGGGTCTGGCTTCGGGGCGACGACTGCACTTTCATCAGCACAGTTGGCCACGAAATGAATGCTGCTTAGATGTGCTGCTAGGGTTCTCGTTTTCTTCCTTGAGGTTTTTCAAATGTTCTTTTCTGGATCCCTGGGACATGAATTGAAATATTAAGACAAGGAACCTGTTGATCACCCCAAGGTTGCATTTGCATCCTTGGCTTCTGCATGTTATCATGCTGGCTACAAGCTCTACAAGTACCGCCCAAAATATCATCTTGGCGTCCATCTTTGCCTGGATATCCGACCTCCTGTGAGCATCAACCCTTGCTGTACCTTGGGATGTGATAGTAATAGCTTTGCCTTTGGGGCTGTTCATGTTGCGTCCTCTGGGTTTGGTCTGGGTTTTGCAGAGAAACTTTGAAAGAAACATCATGATATCGAAACCAAGACCTATTCTCTGAGGCCTTGCGACATGGGCAGATGAAGACTTCATTGGACGTGTCTCGAGAACAGCCCGGTCGACCCATCCATGGAACCAGACCTTGCGGACTTTAGAGAAAATTTTAGGTCAATACTCCCAGCAGTTTCAAATGCTGAACTTTTGATGGCGAAGCTGCTGTGGCACCCCAGGGGGAAAAGTGAGCGCAGAGCGAGGGAATCCAGAATGCAAAGGTGGAAGGAACAGGTAAAATCCGTTCAGTTTTATATCTAAGTGTACCATTTCTTGTGGGAAACGTTCCAAGTGGCCCAACAGTTCTAAAGTTCCAAACGTTCTAAAATTTCTGAACTGTGGGTGGTTCAGGATATTTGAAAGAATTAAAAGAATTAAAAAACGGACCCTCTTGTTTTTTTACTGTCAGCATTTTTGACTGGAATAGGGCAGAATCCCTTGTACTGTCACCAATTTTAAACAAAAGAGGCTAGAACCCCTGGTACTGTCACCATTTTTTGGGCAAAGAAGCAACACAATATATATATATATATATATATTTTTAAGTATACGTATATATATATATATATATATTGTATGTTTCTTTATTTTTTATTTGTATATATAAAATTAAAATCCCTTGTGCTGTCACCATTTTTAAGCGAAATAGAGCAGAATCCCTTGTACTGTCACCAATTTTAAGCTAAATAGGGCAGAATCCCTTGTACTGTCACCAATTTTAAGCTAAATAGGGCAGAATCCCTTGTACTGTCACCAATTTTGAACTAAATAGGACAAAATCCCTTGTACTGTCACCAAGTTTAAGCTAAATAGGACAGAATCCCTTTTACTGTCACCAATTTTAGGCATAAGGGGCTAGAATCTCTTGTACTGTCACCAATTTTAGGCATAAGGGGCTAGAATCTCTTGTACTGTCACCATTTTCTAGCCTTTTCCCATATAGACCCTATTCTTCCATCATACGTGGAGACCGGTGGCGCCAGCAGGTTCCAGTGTCCCAGGGGTCACCCCAGTCTTGGCGGCTTGCGTAGAGAGATTTTTTTGGGGCTAAATGGCTGAATGATCAAAGGCAAAGGCTAAGGCTCAATGGTGAACTAAACTGGAGTGGGTGTTTTTTGAATCTCTTTTGAACCAGCTTAAAGTGATAAGAACAGCTAGGTGTAGTTTGCGGGAATTGGGTGTGCCATCCCATGCCCTTGTCATGCCAACCAACCGGATGTACTTTATTGTTGATCTGCGGATTCTTTTCGGTGATTGACCTGGGTGGTTTGGTTGCCATGAATTTCATCATTCTCTACTCATCATTTGGGCTATTCAGAGGTGACCATTGTCTACTTGGTATACCGATATACTACCTGAATTGGTGCTACTTATTATGCAGGATATCTCCTCGGTTGGCATTATCTAGTTTTTGTCCAGCCTGAAAATGTGGTCATCTAGCCAGATCCAGGGAACCGGTGATCTGTCCTGCTTGGCATCAGCATTGGATGAGCTGATTGCGGTCAGTCAATTAAGCACTGGGTTTGACCAACATCAAACCATCATCAATTGTCATTTTTTGTCCCTAACCATCATGAACTCATTGCTGATTGATGACCACCATTGACCAGCATCAATCACAAACCAAATGGTTGATTCATATCGTGCCACATGCTTGCTGCTTGAGGTTGATGATGAATGAACCGTCATGAATCTATCATGAACCACAATGAATTAACCATCATTAACCAACATCAGCCCATCATCATGAACTCGTTGCTGTTTATCAACCACCATTAAGCATCATGAACCCATATTACTGTAATCCAACATTAAGTAATCATTAACCATCATTAACCATCATTTATCAACCACCATTAACCATCCTTAACCAACATTACTGTAACCCATCTTTAGCCCATCATTAACCCATCATTAACCATTACTAACCGCCATTAACCGCCATTAACCACCATTCATTGAAGCAACCATCACCAACCCATCCAGCTTCACCAGGAGACAGCCCAGCTGGTTCGGCAGCAACTGCCTGCCGATCGGGATGAGCTCTGTGTGCCTTGGCGAGCCCGGACAGGCAGAGATCGGTGGAGCCAACAGTTAGTGGTTCAGTGATGGTAAGGTGATGGTCAATGATCCATGGTGATCCATGATTGATGAATGATGGTTAATGAATGATTAATGAACCACTTCACTGATGGTTGATGATCAATGAATGATTAATTGATGCCAACAGTTGATGATCAATGGTTAGAACAGTTACACTCTGGTGAACCAACCTAGCAATGGATTTTGACCATATTGTTTGTCGTGAACCCCTGGGAAGACATCAATGGTGGATTTTTCATTGCCAGGTTAGTTTACCAGAGGGTAGTGGTTCAGTGATGGTAAGTTGATGGTTGCTAACGGTGTATTAGTGGTTGATCCATGGTTGATGAATGATTAATTGATGCTCATGACTCATAACCTTAGTGATTAATGATTTATCCTGCTTTGTAGGGAATGAGAGAATGATCTATGTACTCATGGCTATTGTGGGTCATTCCTCCATTCCCCACTAAGCACCGGCCAGAAATTTTGATGATTAAGGGATGCATGTTGTTTTTAGTAAACCGTCATGACCAAGAGGCTTCAGAAAAGATATACGGTACTTCGCGAAATTTCGGGATAAATGGTAGTTAAGGGATAAACGCATTGGTTAGTGGGAATTGGTTAGCGTGGTGATTGGTTCAGAAGGGATACATCAGCACTTAACCAGGCGTTCGCTGGGATGAATGGTGATGAACAAGTGGCAAAGTGAGCGGTCAAGAATCCGTGAACACCCCTGCGATTCGCAAATGTTGACCATCAACATGAGTTTGGTGGGAAACGTTCCATTGGTACGATTCGTTGGAAGATAATCAATTTTCCATCCAAATTATTACAGAGGGGTGCGAACAAATAATGGTCCGCTGGGGCATAAATGGCATGAAACGACCATCAAGGACAGCTAAATCACTGGGTGAGCACATTTGGCACCTTGGTCCTGTGGTTTCCTTGGCGAAAATGCTCATTTCCAGCATCAGAAACCGTCGGCAAGCTCTGAGATGCAGAAGCATATCATGGATGACTGCATCGCCCAACGAGAGAGATGGCGAAATAGTAAGTGGTACAAGGAGAATGCACTAACCTGCACTCACTAAATGACAAAGATTTGTTTGCTTCCTAATCAGTAAAGGATCCGTGAAAAAAGAGAACGTCAAGAAAAGATTTCATATGCTGCTCTGCCAAAGGTGCTCAATGACTTTGTGGATGCCTATGATGTCCTCTTGGAGATGGAAAAAGAGAAGGCTGGATACGCTGCGGGTCCGTTGCGCAACATCGGTGGATTCGCTGCGGTTTTCTTGGTATGTTTCCCTCTGAACAACATGATATGGTTTCCTGCTACAAACATGACTTGTTTCCTGTTACACAAATACGGCCGTTTATCCGTAGCAAATCTCCTTTCCTTTGGAGCTCGAAGCAAAGCAACTGTTGGTGTTTTTTTTTTTCGCATTTCTCCGGAACACCATTAGCCATGAATTATCAATCATTCTTGACCGATATTAACCATAATTCTTGAACCATCCTTTACCATCCTTTACCACTCCTCATTGACCAGAAATGATCAACTTCAACTAAAATTCTATATGATTAACCCATGTCAAGCCATCATTTCTTCATTGTGATCATGATATCAATCTTCGATCGATTATCATTGATCAATCGTCCTGATTAGTCATCAGAACACTATCACTCATCTTTATTATCCAAACATCGATGAGCAACCAACATCGTTCGCCCAAAACATTAACCCACATCACCCATCATTCATCAACATCATGATGATTTTATTCCCTCATGATGATTCTATCCCCCAAAATCATAGTTCACCATAGTTCACCGTCATTAAGTCCTCACCGGTGATCCACCGAGCTTCCACAGCCAGCCACGATTCTTGGTGATGACCTCCAGCCGCCCTTGGTGACCCTTCCGCAGGAGGTGGTTGCCCCTCAGCGACCTGCAACCGGTCTGGCTCCTGGAGTGCTGACTCAGGTGCGCCAACGCAGCGCGTTGGCGCTGGCTCACGACTGGGATCAAGCCAGGGACGCCCAGAGTTATGGTTAGGGGTTGGAATGATTATAATCAGGATTAATGGGGAGAATTTTATAGTAGGGGATAGTTTCATATTAGAGAATAATAGGGTATAATCATTAGAATCCCTATCAGTGATTGATTGGTTCCGGATAATCATGAATAGGGTGAGTGATTGATCCCTATTAGAATGATTCTACTGGCAATTTGTTGCAGGATTAATAGGGGAGAATCACCAACCAAAATGCTTCAATGGCAGGTACCCAATGTTTTTTTTCCATCGGTTGATACTGTGATTTTGTGGTTATTTGGTTTTAGATATGGTTTGATACTATGAATGATGAAGAAAGGATGATAACTAGGGGTACCCCTATGACTTGAGAAAGCACCATATCACTCAGAAGCAAACCGGAGAGATCTGGAAATCATTGTGAACATACGTGAAAATGCGGGAAACAACGGACGGAACTCTAATGGTTTTAAAGTGGTTATAAGATGGTTATAAGATGGTTACAAGATGGTTGTAATACATAAATGATTTAGTTTGCCCATGCAGGTAACAATGCTTGTATTAATGGGCATAATGATGGTTATATGATGGACATGTTTTTTTGATGGAAGGAACCAATCAGAGTGCTGATATTATGATAATGATGGTTAGTTGCAGTAATGGTTATTTAGCAAGTCCAATAGCTGGTTGTAGCTCGTTGTGGTTTGGGCAGATGTTTGCGACAACGGAACTTGCCCATTGCCAGTTTAACCTGAGCAGAGGCATATTCTCGCATGCAAAGATATACGTCTACGTGCACAGGCTTTTATGTGGTTCACTTCACCGTCATGCAGGATCACCCAGACCAATGCGCATGAGTTCTTTGTCGGGGCCTGGAAACGGTTTTGCATGTATAGTTTAGAAGGGGCCTTTATTTCTGCCATACAGTGGTATTGTTGCCATATTGAGGTAAACTGTTCACACATCTCACACACACACACACGTATACATAGTCATACATATGTATTCAACCAGGCAGGTGCATTGACAATCCGAAATACAAACAAATGTATTCCACACATACATTTGTATGTGCCCAGTGCTTCTACACGTGCCAACTGACCAATTATCAACAAGTATGTCGCCATGACAAATCGTTTGAACCAGAACGCTTTCTTACGAAATTTCCAAGCATACTTATTTACACATAATACATCATAATCAATTAATATACATATACACATACAGTACATGCATTGTATGTCTGAATGAATATGTGTTTGCAATCACAAAAAATCAATCACCAGTAGCATCATCAACCACTGTTTAACAGTACTTGTGAACCACTACTATCCGCAGTCAACCACATTGAATGACAATTAGACACTATCAACCAGTATTAACTATGATTATTTCATAATGTTCAAACAATTGTTTCGCGGGTATTGGCCATCAACCACCATCATCCACCAGTATTAATTATTGTCAGCCATAAACACTGGTCATCAGCATCATCATCATCATCATCATCATCATCATCATCATCACCATCATCATCATGATCATCATCATCATCATCATCATCAACCAGGATTAACCATCGCCAGCAACAAACGATGCTTATTTCAGCGGTATTTGCCGTCATTTCACCAATACGAAGCATCATCAACCATTGTTTCAACACCATGAAGCACCAGATTTGTTTACTGGTATCAACTAGCAACAACTATCATCGACCTGTTTTGACGGACGTTAAGCTCCAGTATTCAACCCCGATTGAACGTCATATGACACCATTAAGATCATTAAGTGGTGATTCGCCAGCATCATCAACCACTATCCTCAACCATGAGCCACTACTTTCAACCAAGCCTGGTAACCACTATCCATTCTCAACCACTCTTCACCACTATCCTCAACCATAAACCACCAACCAACGAAGCCTGGACAACCCCATGGTGCACCTCCAGGAAGGCTTAGCTCAGCTTCAGCCGGGCGAACCCTTGCGCGGCACGCCGCCACAAACGTCGGTGGGCAGCCCCTTGTGCAACCTGCCCGAGACCTGGGAGGTGCCGATGACCCGTCGGGGGAAGCGGGGGACCAAGGAGGAGTGGTGAAGGATTCAGGTCATGTGCGATTGCTAATGGTGAATCAGTGAATCAAAGGTTAATGATTAGTGATAGGATGATGATGATGGTGATGATGGTGATGATGATGATGATGATCATGATGATCATGATGATCATGATGATGATGAGGAGGAGGAGGAGGAGGAGGATGATGAATAATGGTGAATCAAAGGTTCTTGAATTGATGCTTAATGGTTTTCATGGTTAATGATTGGTGAATGATTAATGGTTTCTGAATGATAATGACAATGATGAATAACTATAATGGTCAATGGTTGGTGAATGATAATGGTGAATCACTAATAGTCCATGGTTAATGATGGTTCATGGTGAATCAATGATTGGTGAATGGCTATATAATGATAAATAACTATTATAGTCAGTATTGATGAATGATCAATAATGGTGAACTGGTTAACGGTTAATGGCTAGTGATTAATGATGCTTAATGATTGGTGAATGAGAATGATTAGTGGTTAATGATCAACAATGGTGAATGATGAGGATTGGCAATGATTACTGATTGATAATTGCAAGGGTTTGTAATCATTAATAATGGTCATGTTGGTTCAACTGGTTGGTGGCCAAGGGTGAATCAATGTTGATTAATGGTCAATGCTTAATGACTTAATGATTGGTGAATTATAATGGCGATGAATAATTATTTTCATGGTCAATGGTGAACTGGTTGGTGGTTTGATTGAAATATTGGTTACGATTTGTAATGATTGATGGGTATAATTTGTAACCATTGATTGGCGAATGATTCAATGGTTGAGAGGGAATGTTCAATGGTTCATTGCTATATGGTTTCATGACATGGTAATGATAACACAGTTTGAGCTGCATACACAAAAGTATGAATGAAACTGATTGACATACATACATGTATGGATATGTAACACCCATGTTTTACATTGATTACATACGTTGGAAGCATTCAAATTACATACACCGGGAGATGGTTAAGACCTTCATTTGTTTCTTCCCGTTTTTGGTGCCAAGGGTATACATGCATGTTCATACTTACACGCACATGTGTGTTTATTTGTTCACCGGCGTCATATTCATAACAATATATTTATGTAAATAAATGTGCTACCTACATGTTCAAAACTGCTCTTATATTCAAATAAAATCAAATATATATATATATATGTTCAGATTACATATATAGATTATATATTAGTACCCAAAAAAGTGTGTGTAGATATTTCTGCTTACACATCTACATATACATAGAATCTGCTTTGCATATTTTCCTGGCCGCGAGGAGCTTTGGAGCAGGACACAGAGAGCCTTGGGACTTGATCAGTTTGAGCCAAGGAAACCAGGACTGCTTGAATCTGATCCATGTTGGACTATCAACTGTGGCTATTTCATGTGTCGATTCAGAGGGCCCCCCTTCCAGAGTAACCCCCAGGAGTGGTAAGACCATTTTGGAGACATGCCAAAAAATAGCAGTTGTGGCTTAGATTCATGTGTATATACTTGCTAATGATGGTTATCGATGAAACACATACTCGTGGTGAATGGCAATGGTCCATAGTCAACTAATACAATACTGGTGGTGCTAGTTATTGACTATTAACTATTATATAACCGCCCCTATTAATGATTGACCAGGTAATAACTGGTAATTTCCTATCAATAATTGACTAGTTACTAACTATTAATTGATAGTTCAAAACTATTTATTGATAGTTAGTAACTGACATTAACTGCCCAGTTTTGCTGATGAAATGATGGTCGTGGTCGAACCAAACCACAGCAGCGGCGGTTGGCCGGTTGGTGCTCACTGATCAACTCGAGTGGCGATGTCAGCACCGAGCCCTGAACCGATGGTCGTTAATGGCCAGTGAATGGCTTGAAATGGTTGGTGAATTGGTGGTTTAATGGTTGGTTAGTGGTTGGTTAATGGTTGGTTAATGGTTGGTTAATGGTTGGTGATAGTTGCGTTTAGCGTCAATGGTTAATGGTTGGTTTATGGTTGGTGGTTGGTTAATGGTTGGTGATAGTTGCGTTTAGCTACGGTGGATTATTGGAGCCTTCACGCTTAGTGATTGTTGCTCAATAGCTGACTGCTTCTGAATCATCAGGAAAATTGACGACGGTGACAGAAGAAAAGGTATCAGTAGTGACCTTCAATGCGGAATCATGGTTCTGGTTGGTGGTTTTAAACATTTTGTATTTTCCCTAGTAGTTATTAACAATTCGTTGGTTGACCAATATTTTTCATAGGGGTGGTTCAACCACCAACCAGCTTGGATATGCAGCTGGGAAGACTCACTGGGATATCACCATGGCAACTAACCTTGCAAGATTGGTGATGACCCCTACAGCCATGGCAGCGCCAAGGAAGCATCAACGTGATGCCTGACGAGACAGGACACCGCTGGAACGAAACGTGCATGGACCCAAGGGGGTTGCGCTTAGACTATCAACCACCGGGAAAATTGTTTATCCCAGAATGGTTCAGTAAAGTACTATGGTTTTGAACCATTAATGTTAACTTGTAGATTAGAACTTGGGATTATTATTGACAAGTTGACATTAGGTTATTGTCAAACCGCATTGAATGACCTGTGACGATGGTTCTTGTCGCTATCACTTAGATAAATTATCATCACAAACACATTCATCATGTGAACCATGGTCATTGATCGTTATGAATCACTTCACATCCTTTGCCAGTACTAAGGCGATGAAGTCAATTACAATTATGATAAGCGGCTGATAAATGTAAAAATGCTGATAAACCATTTTTATGATAGTCAATTCATCTTGTGTATTGATCCATCTCGTTAGTGATGGGCAATCAAGCAGATGATTAATCACAAACTATATCATCAACAATTCACCAGATTGATCAATGAATCCGATGATTACTGATTTATAGTGGCTAATGGACAATGTTAGCTGTCTAATCATGAAGCCCTAATCACATATATGTTAGTCAGATAACAGTTCGAATTATCAATCAGATATTCAATCAATATCATGAGGATGGCAAATCAACATCAATTGTTTTTTCATGATATTAATCAACATCAATCGGATACTTAATCAACATAACATATACTTTATCAGAACTAACATCATCATTTTCATGGATTTTGATCAAAATCTCATCAACCAGCTGATGTTCGCGGCTTGAGCAAGAGATGTTGGAGGTTGGCTGCCCATGTTGATATCATTAACCATGAAAGGGTACCCTCTGGTAAACCAACCTGGCAACGGAAAATCAACCATTCAGTGGTGGTTTCCCAGGGTTTCACTGTAAAATATGGTTCAAATTTGGTTAGTTTACCGGAGGCTAGGAGCATAACTGGAGAGCGGTGACCGTTCCAACACAACTGAACCGGCGGTCGCAC
>VSDK01024472.1:428024-458433 GCA_009767595.1 Symbiodinium kawagutii
TGGGAGATTTGATATGTTCAGTCGTGCAGAGGCCAGAGGTGGTGGGAGATTTGATATGTTCAGAGGGGGTGGGAGATTTGATATGTTCAGTCATGCATGCAGAGGCCAGAGGAGGTGGGAGATTTGATATGTTCAGTCATGCATGCAGGGGCCAGAGGGGATGGGAGATTTGATATGTTCAGTCGTGCAATGCAAAGGCCAGAGGGGGCACTAGGGTCGCAACTGACCGGGGGCATAAGGGTCGCAACTGACCTAACTTTAGGGTCGCAACTGACCCGGGTTGCAAGTTAAACTTGGCAGCAGCAGCCTTCCATGGCTTCAAGTCCTGAGCATTGAGTCCTGTTTGACTCCAGAACCAGAGGTACTCCACTGCGTGGACTTGGGCCATCGTTGCTCTGGCTGTCGCAGGATGACATACCCCCTGTCAGGTGTGGAGCAACGTCGGGGTTGGAGCGAAGATATTGGTTTGTATTTGATCAACCCACTGATTAGGTAGTTCACGATTAATCAGCATTAATAGAGATTGTCGCTGATTAGGTTCATTCATCGTAATTCCTGGACAGTTTGCCCCTGTTTTCAGGACATGGATGCCCCCCAGCAGTCGGCGCTAATCAACCGAGTGGTGAATCTCAGCATCAGCGAGTCTCAAAGCTCTGGGGATTTATGGGTGACAGGTATCAAGCCTATCCCCAAACATTCACTGTAACATTAACGCCCATACACATCATCAAACATCCATAAACCCTAAAATCCTAAACCATCCCATACCATCCTAAACCATCCTCCTAAACCATCCTCCTAAACCATCCTAAACCTTAAAATCCCCCAAACCTGTGGGAATTTGCCCGCCAAGAACTCCCACATTGCCGGGGGGAGCGCGGGGGCGAGGTGCCACTGACCGTGTTTGGTCAGCGTTTTGGCCCTCCGAAACGCAGGCGTGGCCAAGGGGAGACGACCCAGGGATCCACCAGAGTGCGGAGCCCTCAAAATGGTTGGTTTACTGTTGTAGATGGTTGGTTTACATCCAAAATGGTGGTTTACATCCTTCAAAATAGGGAGCCTTATAGATGGTCAAGAACTAGATGATTTGGGGGTACCCCTATTTTGAGAAACACCCATATTGGTGATTCATTGCAAGCTGGTTATGAACCAACCAGCGCAATTATGCGGTTTCTGAAAATAGGGAAGCCTCCAAAATGATCAAAATGTTTGGCTTACTACAAGTGACCAATATTGGATGATGGCCCAGGGTACCTCTATGACTTGAGAACCCAAATGGATAGGTGAACCAGCCAAACGTTGGACTGCTCTGCTGATGTGAACAGCAACCAGGCTTTGGACCTCCCATTTTTCGCGCAGCAAACACGGTTGGTCACCAAAACCTACAGCATGATCATGTGCTGGATCAGATTTGTCTATATATTTAACATATAAATATACATGTAGAAATACAATTGTAATACACATATATATATATACGTACATTAGATCTATTTGCGTTTTTTGTCACGAGTTTCATCGTTTCGTTGCAATGGATGGTGAGACCTCATTACTGCCTACATGGAACAAAAAAGACAGAAAAACATGGTAGATACAGCGGCCTCTTTGGTTACTCACGTGTTCACCTGATAAAGCATGGATCATCAATTGTTTTCTAAAAGCCAGAGTACTTGGTGTCTTCACTAAAGTAATAAGCATTATTAATTTTCTGCAATATTTAGGGATGTATGGTTGATTGACTCATATTGTTCCGAAGGGGTTGAAACCACCAGCTAGTAATCATCAATACTAATTAATCATTTTATATATAATATATATATATGGTATAAATATATATATATAACTCAACTAAGCATTTATTAACCATTATGAGCCACAAAGTAGCCACGGCTTATGACTGGTGACCACCAACCAGCATATGTTGTCACTGGATGAGGGCGAAGCCAGGTAGGTGAGGCCATCCGGTTGTTCATCAGCTGAGCGCGCCATAGCCGATGGATGTTTCAAGCCTCCGGATGCCAGGGCGAAGTCATGGGCTCTACACAATGATTGCTGGCTGGTGGTTTGATTAACAAATTGAATAACAAATGACCAAACGATACCAAACGTGTCAAATAATATGATCCACTGCATGATTAAGTGATTAACATGTTGTATTTTCCCCAATGATAAGCAAATTGTTTGTTGACAAGAACAATTTTTTGAGGGTTGAAAAGACCCACCAGTCATTGGTTTATAGAGTGTACCTTTTCAGAGAATTTTAGTTTGTTTCTATAAAAATCAAGTTGTACAAAAGTTGTTCGTGCTTTGGGAATCAAACTCATAGTTGTTGATGTACTCCACAATGAAATTATATATGTCTAACCAATTGTTCATGTTAATGTTTGACCATTGCTGATATGTATAGATATCTATTGTTTATTTTTTATTTATTTGTATATATACATTAATATATATATATATATATAAGCATATTCCCCAATAAAAGACCTGCATGACCTTTAGATTCTCCATGATTGACCAGGGATTAAAAATGATTATTGGCCCACCGTTAGAACTGAGATTCTTTCTGACTAATTAGCCAGCCTTCATCAGCCATTATTTTGGTTTTGATGGACAAGTGGTTGGTGTTTTTCCCTCAGGGTAGGATAGTTGCTTCCCAACTGAAAATCAGGCACGAAGTCGCAGTGTTGATGGGTGTTAATGAACCATAAAGACCATCAACATAGAATATCCACCAGTAGCCAACATCAAATCAACCATTACAATTAGCCCTCGTTCATCAAGCCCTCTTGAGTATGTTAAACATTCGTTCATCAAGCCCTCTTAAGTATGTTAAACATTACAACCATTATTTGTTTTCATTACAACATACACAATAATAATTGCAACCATAATTGGAATTGGCAACCACAATTGGAACCCGATCAAAATTTTTTGCAAGAGCCCCGATACTTGCAACCACAATGGGCTCCTATCAATTGCCGCTTGCACTATGCATACTGGCAACACAAACTGGGTTTCTGTTGAGCCCAAGAAACGACAAAGAAAGCTTCTGATAAGATAAATCCATCAGCCCTTACCATTGTCATAAGTTATGGTGACTAATTGAATTTATTGAGTTTACATTTATTCTAATTACAAGCCAAATTGAGCTACTACCAATCATGGCTTCACGACGGATACAAATCCCCAGCCATCCATCGTTGATCACCACATCGACCACTCATCAAGCATTCTTAAGCACCGATGAACCACCCACAAATCACCATGAATCCATGAACCACCCATGAACCACCCATGAACCACCCGTGAACCACCCGTGAACCACCAGTGAACCACCAACGAACCAGCTGAGCTTCACGCAGGCGCCTGTGCGGAACATGAGACCCTGGACCTTTAGGACATCGCGAGGTGGGGAGCCGAAGTACTGGGCTACTCGTGGTTGATGACCACTACTATTAACCAATGATGACCACTGGTCATGGTTAGTAATTAATAGTAGTAATTGATTAATTAATAGATTAACCCATATTAATTAACCAATGGTTAGTAATGGTTAGTAATGGTTGATAATGGTTGATAATGGTTGATAATGGTTGATTAATATTGGTTGATAATGCTTGATAATGGTTCATGATGATGCAGAGTGCTTTGAAGATTGATGAACAACCGAACAATCATCAGCAAAGCAGCAATGATGAGCCACACTAGCCCAAACGGATCCCAAACGGTAATAGTTGGTTGATGAGTCGTTTATATAATGGTTGGTTGATCCGTCGCTAAATGTTGGCTGACATTGTTCTAGTTGGTAGCAATGGTTGTTCGATCATCAACACTAGGCATCAATGACCAATCACCAACAGGAAGCAACAATGACCAACGGGCCACAATGATTGGTTGATGATTGCCGATGCTGCATTACGCCGGACTGGTCATTATCGATTGATAGCCAAGAATGGTTGATTATTGATTGGTTGGTGGTTTCAGTCGTTGGGAATGATTGATTGGCAAGCATCTTTTTGGGATGGCAGAGCTAACCACCGACCAGTTGATGAAACCAGTTGATGATTGACCTTGGTTGATCATGCTCCCATGTAATGCTTTAGCGATTACTGTGCAGGGCTGAACGCAAAGATTCAGCTCGATGGGTTGATAGTGGTCCATGATGGCTAGATCATGATGGATCTAGTTTTGGATGGGGAGATTTACCCTGAGGTCAATGATCAACAATGGTTGCGTTGGTTCCGTAAATGATGGGGGTTGAGCATGGCGAATAGAGGTGCCATATGGCTACAATTAGTATACAGTCATTTTGAATGTTAATAACAGCCATATGGCTATACTAAATGTTTTTCGTTGCCATGTGGCTATACTTGAATTAGCTACCCTGTAATGTTACCCTGTTATGAATATTCGTTATTTGCTCGAATTGCTTTGGTTATACAGCTAATTTCTCAGTAGTACTTGGCTGTTGGTTGCTCTACTGAATTGGTTCTATTCCATAGTAGGTGTACTCACTTTGCTATTAGTTGGTATACTGGTATACTCCATTAATAACTCATATGGTATTGCACCGATAAAATCTAAAATGTCATTGTACTGGTTCTACTTTATTATACATAGTAGGTGTACTCACTATGGTTTTTTAGGTGTACTAAAGACCCTGTACCTCTGGTTCCCCTATCATTGACCATTGTTTTCCCTATTGTTGGTCATTATCCACCATCATTGCTGGTTAATGTTAACCCTTAGCCATATATAGCTAGTATGGTGAGTTATGATCCCATTTATTCACCATTGACCAGCTATTATTGGTTCGTTAATACTGATCCATAGCCGTAAACGACCATACAGTAGTGATTTTACCATGATTGTTGGTGATTATCCCCTATAGTAATAGTTTAGTTAATATTGACCCATAGCCATATGTAAGAAACCAAACTCATTGGAGTCAGCCGCAATCCTTGGCACCGAGGCGCCGCTCGCGAACGCCCACAGCGGGCATCGCCCAAAGGTGAAATGGCACCACCGTTGCAGGCGGCGTGTGGCGCTGTGAGCCTTTGAAGCGCGGGAAACGATGGCGTGAACGGCGTTAACGGTGGTCAGAAGTGGTGAACAGGCTGGTTGATAAGCTGGTTGAGAAGCTGGCTAATAGTGATTTATAGTGGTTGACGTTAGTGGTTAACAGTAGTTGAAAGTAATGATACTACTAGTGGTAGTTAAGCGTGCTGAACTACGGGGGTTAATCAACCAACAATATTTTTGAGTTGGTGGTTTCAATCATGGGTGTTTTTGTCAATTTTGAGGACGTTGGTTCGTTGATTGATAGTGGTGGGACGGTTGATTACCACAGACCAGAGATGCTGATTGACAACGATAAAGCGCAATAAGATGTCTTCATTTACTGTACAGTATTTCTAACATATGTACATTACTATGTTAGATATAATAGAAACGTTATAATATGTACTATTTCTAACACGTAATTACTTTTTCGCCGACAAATGCCCAGCGGTTTCCTCACGAGTCCCATGAAGCATCACACCTGGATCTAGAGTCATCGTTACCAATCTTTACCCGTATGACCTACCATTGCTAGGCAAGATTGAATAGCCATTGGTGGGTAACCAGTGGGTCATTGGTAACTAGTGGGTTTTGAGTGGGTAGCGAATATTGCCCCACCATTCAATAGCCATTGGTAACCAATGTGCTCAGAATTCCCGATGAATGAACCCTCAGCATCCAATCATCACTTTGTAATTCAACCATCGCTGGACTGTTCAACCCACTAACCATCAACTGCCCATGAGTCAGCCATCAATGGCCCATCAACTGCCGATCAGTAACCATCAATTATGCATTGATCAACCATCATTGCCCATCTTTAACCAGTACCCGTGAGTCAACCACTTGAACCACCACATAAGCACCGATTAAACCCATCATCAACCATCATCAGCCAGGTTGATCAATCAAAGCATCATCAACCATCACAAACCCATCTAGTGGTTGATGATATAACCACTTATCAAACCCATCATCAACCATCATCAACCATCATTTACCACTCTTAACCATCATTAAGCATCATAATCCATCATTCTTCACCACCTACCAACCCCATCATTTACCACTCTTCCCCACCAGATCAACCACCGCCTCCGGCACGGCCTCGCATGCTTCGCCAGCCCCTTCACGAACGTGGCTCCCAGCCTCCTAGCGCCGAGCTGCCACTCAGCAGAGGATGAAGGTAAAATGATGGGTTCAGCATGGGTTCGGCATGGGTTTATCATGGGCTAATGGTGATTAATGATGGTGTTTTATGGTGGTTAGTGTGTGCCCCCGGATGATTGTTAGTAAGTGGACCATGTAGTGGTGGTTGTGAGGATAGCTGGCCATTAGAAAATGGTTTTGATTGATGGTAGTTAGCCAATGGTGCACTCATGGGTGATTGATGATGATAGCTAATGATGATTAAGACATGAAGGCTGGTAGTCAGTAGTGCTTAAAACGGTGGCTAGTACATGTTGACAAACGGTGGTTAGCAAATTGAAGCGGTGATCAAAATGGTTGATCTTCAAGGGATCTATAGGGATTAAAAGGGAAATCATCAATGCCTAATACAAGTCTTGAAATGATTTAAGCACCATTTAACCATTGATTTAACCATGCATTAACAATCAAGTGTTGGTGAAATGATGCTAAATGATGGTTGAAGGAAGGACAAATGGTGGTTTCTTAAAATTGGGAACCTCCATAGAATGGTTGGATTATTACTATAACGGTGGGGCCCCCTATGACCTGGGAAACTACCGATTATTGTAGCAGGTCTCATGAATGGCATTCCCTCAGGTTCATTTTTCCCCGGTAAACTCCGCAACAGGGCGGCAACCAGCAACATCCAGCAACTGGTTGGTGTTCAGCAGCAAGTCATAGATATATGCCTGGGTGGCAAGCCGCCGTGGTTGCTGCCTGTTGGTGAGCACGCCATGTGGCCAATCGGTACTCTCGGGTCACTGCTACAGCTTGCTACCATGTTATGCAACTCACCACACTATGCTCAACTAATAGGCTGGTTGGTTGGTGATTCTAAACATTTTGGTATTTATTTTCCCTACTAGATATTACCAATTCGTTGGTTGACAAACATATTTTTCATGACGGGGGTGGTTCAACCACCAACCAGTTAATGATCATTACTAGCCATTGTAATCAATATATAAACCATTACTAGTCATTATAAGCCATGAAATTGATGGTGAACTGCTGGACCCAACTCGCCATAGGTGGGTCCAGCTTCGGTGCTCGCTTCACCGCACAGTTCCGAGGACGGAGGATTTGGAGAAGAAGTACCGAAAGCTCTGCAGATCTGGGGACCTCTCGGCCCAGGAAGCCGCTGCTGGTGGGAAGACACCGGCCATGAGGCACCCACAGTAGCCACAAGATGCCTCGGATGCACCATGGCTAACCTGGATCCCATGTCACCACCCAGTTATAGTCATAAAGTCATCAAGTCGATGGATTTCTATGGTCGTTTCTGGTGAATGCTGGTCGCATGGTTTGGGCGGTGCCACCAGGGCAGCTCCGGTGGCGAGCCGTGGTGGCGAGTCACTAGCAGCCTGGTTTCCGCTAGTAAGCAGATGTTTTTTTTGGCACAACCACTGATAGATTGCTGACTTATTGTCACTATTGCCGGTTTCCTTGCTGGTTTCCTTGCTGGTTTCCTTGCTGGTTTCCTTGCTGGTTTCCTTGGAACCAGGCTGGTTTTCCACCTTGTTGGTGAAGACATTGGATTGCACATGATCCGACAGGATAGTTCTTACCGGGCTTCACCATTTTTTCAGTCATCAACGAGACGATAGTCTATTCACCACCGAAAATGATATTATCATTTGGTAGCCGTAAGATTAACCGCTGAGAACCCTCATAAACCACGATAAAACAAGAAAATTGAGAACGACTGACCACTATGAACTACACACCATGAAAAACAACATATTAAGCCTATAAACCACCTCCAACCATGGTCAACCACTAATAACCATGATAAGTACTGTAAGCACAAACAACAACCAATAGTGGTTGATCAACCACTGATAATCACTCAGAATCAACCGGAACAACTGATAATCACTAATAACCACTACTAGCCACTAATAACCACTAATAACCACTAATCACCATGATCAACCAGGATCAACCACTACTTAGTGCTCCTGAGTAAACCGCACTTAACCGCTCTCAACCGCTGAGACACTGCTGTCAGTTTCAGTGGTCTGTGAGGATCTCGTTGGTTTGGAACAGCTTCAAACGCTCGAGGCCTTGCACTTTGAAACCCAGCAGGCCACGAATGTGGGTGGCTCATCTTGATGGTTCAGTCATGGTAGTTATATAATGTTGGTTAGTGGTGGTTCATCGTTGTGGTACAAATATGGCGGTTCAATGGTGGTGGTCAATGTTGGTTAGTGATAGATAATCAAACGTGGTGCTTACTGTTGGCTAGTGATGGTTAATTAGTTAATGATGGTTGTTAATGACTGTGCATACCTGTTCATGATGGTGGACAATGATGGGTAAATGACGGTTCATGATCGTGGTGAGTGATGAGGAAAGGGTAGTCAACAACAAAATATTGCCACTGGCGGTTAATGAGGGGTTAAGACATTAATCAATGAATCATTATCATTGCCATCATTATTAGCCACTAAGATATTGCCGCCTTTGTTGCCACTGGTGAATGATGGTTGGCATTTTGGTAGTTTCTCGAAACAGCGGTAACCCCAAATCACCCAATCTTAAGCACTTGAAATAGTAAACCATCCATTTTTATTGTTCCCTATTTTAAGAAACCCCCATTAAAAATAGGCTGTCGAGTTTTCACAGCTTGGGACTGTTGCTGGATTTCTCGCCATCGACAGATCAGTCCCAGTCATGCTGCATCCCGCCTTCGTGAAAACTCGCATGATTGGTAAGCATCACTGACTTGCAACTAGTTAATGGCCATGCGACTTCTTAAATCTTCTTGATACAGTCTAGTTACTGTTGATTCATTTAGTACCAAAAAGCGGTATAGTGATCTCCTGCTTATGCTTGTAATACTTGTAGTTACTAGTCTTGGCTACAGAACTTGCATTTATCACCATTGCAGGGACCATCGCAGTGATTATAACCAGTGCCTATCCCATCCCATCACCCGTGCGAACAGTGCACCCGTGTGAACAGTGACTGTGCACCAAGTTCCATCGTAATTTTGCCTCGTTGCTGCAGATTCTAAGTTGATTTGGTCAATACTAGTTGGGTGTTTCTCAAATAGGGGTACCCCTCAAATCATCCAATACGGATCATTTATAGTAACAATCCAGGATAAGCCAACCATTTTTGGGTTTCCCCTCTGTGAGAAACCCCCATTTGGCTTTCGTTGTTGCCGCCCATGACTTTAGAGGCCTATGGCCTCGGCCCCGATACGGGTCTCCCAGGCGATATTGATACCTATACAGTCCTGTGCAGTCCTGTGCATATGTATAGGTATATGTGTAAAGATAGGTAGGTGTTGTTTATCAAGGTCTCTCGGTAGATACTATCTATTCTTATATTGTGTTGAAGTATCTACACATAAAAGAAAACGCAACTTATACAGCATTGTATCAATTGGTATAGACAATGCTACGTAGCAATTGATATGTAGCTATAGTTTGTATCAATATACTAATTATACGGCAAGACTCCATGGTTTGCCCGGATGCACAAGACCTGCCCAGAAGTTAGTCTTGTCAACTGTTCAAAACCCTGCGCAGGCCCGCTGTTTTGAAACTCTGAGAATCAAGAAGCCCTAAACCCTAAACCCTAAAACCCTAAACCCTAAAACCTAAACCCTAAAACCCTAAAACCCTAAACCTAAAATCACTGCGTATAGCCATTGTTTCTCACCGATTCTTCGAGCAATGTTCAATTGATAGGAACAGCCGTGGGTTTGCCCTCCGGGCAAACCACGGCGTCTGCGAGTAATTATATAGCATTGTATCAATTTATGTAGAGTTCATATAGATTGTTTATATAGATTCATGTTGGGTATAGATCACTTTGATTTTATAGATGCTTTATAGTACATACAGACAATGATATATCAAATTGTTATGTAAAGAAACCGCCAATTTGGGAGTTTCGTTGGCTGTTGGCTGCGAATAGATATACCTTAGAGACCATAGATTTATAGATACACCCTGTTAGATACCCTTTGTTAAACTAACCTGGCAATGGAACATCCACCTTTTACTAGTGTTTTCCCAGGGTTTCACTACAAAATATGGTCAAAATCCATTGCCAGGTTAGTTTACCGGAACATAACTAACATCTGCATATAAAATCCATTGCCATGGTGGTATCTGTAAACAAAATCCATTGCCATGGTATCCAAAACATATGCATTGATTTTTGTTTATAGAGAGTTTTCTATCTCTCGATGCATCTATGTCACCCGTGCAGTGGTGAGGCGTTCCAGCGAAGTCACCTCTGCCGTGGGCTCTTGGGGTGCCGCGGTGGGCGAAACGAGTTTTTCGTGGCGGGTGATGCGCTAAGGAAATGGCTGTGGGTCGATATTTACCGAGCAAACAACGGTTAACTAGCTGGTTTAGCTGGTCAATGGTTAATAGCTGGTTAATGGTTGACTTGATATGACTTGATAATAGCTGGTTTAATCGTGCATAATAGGGATGATAATTGACAAATATAGGGGATAGATACCAACTATATGGCGAGCTGGGTCAAGCAGTTAACCAACCAACTCATGGTGGGTAACAACCAACACTTTCATGGAAAAAACAATGGTTAGTAGTGGGGGAACCAGGGGTACAGGGTTTTGACCCACAGCCAAATGGTTTCATGATGGTGAATCAGTGGTTTATTGATGGCTTCAGTCATTGTGACTTGACTGATTGATGGTTACTTAATTCATGATTGATGGCTTCATGATTGCTGGATGGTTGGCGTAGGTGCTTGTAAATGATGGTTAATTGGTGGTGAGTACATGATGAATTTATGTTCAATCAATTAATGGTTCATACTTGTTCATCGATGGGAAGTGTTGGCTGAAGACTTGGTAATGATCAACGATTGGCTTATAATGGTTGATCATGGTCAGCCAAGGTTAATACCAGCGAAAGAAATGGTCAATAATGATTAATTAAGGATGATCAATGATGGCTAAGAATGATAATAGTTGATAATGAAGCTTCATGATAGTTAAGGACTGGCAGCCGTTAATACAAACAGTATTACTTCGGCATAATTGGGTTACCAGTGCTGGGATTAGTGATCAGGGAAAATTTGTGGATTAGCCGTCGATTAGCCGTCGATGACAATGATGATAACAATGATGCAGGTAATGAACACAAGAGGTTAGTGAGCACCATTAAATCATTGCTCTCGACCATTGGCCATCAACGCTCATCACTAATCATAATTAACCATCATGAAGCCACTGTGAACCATCATCCATCAGACATATACAACCATCAATTAACCAACATTGACCATCTCCTTTGACCATCAATTGACCATCATGTCGCCATCAACCAGCCTGAATGTTGCCTCAAGTACTTGCACGAAATCCAAGCTTTTTGAGTGCAATTATCGACCCTGGAGATCACATTTCCATCAATGAACCCATGGACCAATATTTGGCCACAGGTTAATTACTACATCAACCGTCAGTCAACCACCATCAACCATATCATCAACAATCATCAACAATCATCAACCATCATCAACCATCAGTCAAGCATCATGAGCCATCAAATCGTTCACCATTAGCAATCAAATCAACAGCTGATGAGCCATCGTTTTCCATCAAATTCACCACCAAATTTACCATCATCAACCATCTGTCAATCATCAGTCAACAATCAGTCAACCATCAGTCAACCATTAGTCAACCTTCATCAACCATCAACCCCCAACCACCATCATTAACCATTATCACTAACCACCATTAACATCCATGAACCCATCAGCAACCATCGCTTGCTACCATTAATCATCATTTTTGCCATCATTAACCCATCAATTTGAGCAAAATTTACCACCATAATAGCCAGCATTTAACTCATCATTAACCACCATCATAACCACTATTCACCATTCTTAACCACCGCAATCACCACCTATAAGCCATAGCCATGACTATTCACTCATCATGAACCACCATCACTAAGCATGATCAACCATTAATCACCCCATTATTAGCCATCAATCATTCTCAACCACCACAATCATTATTATTGTTGGTCATTCACCAGAACCAGTATGAACCACTGTTAGCCTCACCCTTAATTATCATTATTAATTCATCATTAACCACCATAATAGCCATCATTAACCACCACAATAGCCATCATTAATTATTAACCACCATCATTAACCATCATTAACCCACCATTATGGCCATTATTAGCCACCATTATAAGGCATCATTACCATGGTTTACCGTGGTTTCACCCCATTAACCATTCTTTACCTTATCAACCATTGGTTCAACACCAGTTCTTAGCCATTATAAGCATTATGAACCATCACTATCATGGTTTACCACCACAAATCACACCCGAAGCCTCCTGCTTTCCTCCTCCACACCGGTGCGGCCCAGGTTGCGCCTGGTCACAGGCCTTCGACAGCGTTGGTCGCTGGAGGCTTCGCAGTTGCTGCGTTGCTTGGTGGCCGACATGGCGACCAGGGGAATGGGTGAATGATGGTGGTTAGTATGGTGGTTAACCATGGCTATCATGGTGATAATGGCCATTATGGTGGGCGAATGATGGTTATGATGGTGGTGATTAATAGTGGTAAATTGTGATTTATGGTGGTTGATAGTGGTTATGAAGGTGGTTAATGATGAGTGCATAGTCATGGTGATTGTTCATAGGTGGTGATTGTGGTGGTTAAGAATGGTGAATGGTGGTCAATGATGGTGGTTAATTAGGGTTTATGACTGTTAATAATGGGAGTGCACCAGCAATGTGGCAGGGCATCACCAGCATTGATTGGTGACCATCTCTGTAGGTGTGTGTTCCTGGGATGTGTCAAAGACTTGTTCGCCCCAAAAAGGCTTTACCAACCATTTATCAACCATTCAGCTATTTATCAACCATTTATCAACCATTTACCAACCATTTCAAGATAGCTTGGTCATCAACCAAGCTATCAACCATTCACCACGTCATTCACCACGCCGCCCTTGGTTCACCCTTCGCGTGCCCAGGAAAGGACCCGCTGTTGGAGTCAATGCCGGAGCTGGGGGTTCTAGGCGCGGCGGTTGAAACGACTCGAAATCGTTGATTCATCGACACGAACTCGCGCATGGAGGTGGAAGAGATTTACACCATGGAATGAATGGAGAATATGGGTGTTCATCACGAATAGATCATTTGTGATACATGATCCATTAGTGGATAATATTGGATAATGTTAATCATTGATGGATGATAGAGATAATGATAGAGATAATGATGATATTAATGGTAATTAATGAAATGATTAAGCATTATTGTTTATGATATATGACAATTACCATGGTGATGATAGTGCACTATTATGATTTATGATATTATGATTCCTGGTGATAATTAGTGACTAGTGATAGTAGTGAGAATAGAGATAACATGATTTATGCTGATTAACATGGATAACGATTATGATAGTTCACCATGTATTTGGGATGTCACGATAAATGGCAATGATCATTATCAATGGATAGCGATCATTGTTCTCCATTTATTTCATCATTTGTATCATAAATTATCATTAGATTGTGTGTCATGAATTATCCATTGACATATAATAAATCTATAATGGCACACTGTCCACGGATAATTTATGATGATTAGAATGACAATGATAGTGATCATGGGTAATGAATCTATGATAATAGTGATGCTAGTGAATGGATAAGAATGCTTGTGAATGGGTAATGATGATTCGATGGTAATGAGAATGATGATAGAGATGATAATGATACATGATGACTAATTAATGACAATCATAATTATGAATTAGTCACTACTTGGTGATTCATTAGTCATCATTGTGCATGGATCATTAATGTCGGACATCATGACGATGACTATGAAGAGATGGTGGAGGAGTTTTTTGTTTCTTTTTTTCATCATGAAATGATTCGTAGTCACTGCTTGGTGAGTCATCATTGATCAACCAGTCATCCGCCATCAAGGCTCCATGAACGGTTAATCCTTGTGAGGAAAGCCATCCCCTACCAGTAGGTTCCCCACAATGATGCAAGCCACAAACCGCCATGAATGACCCGTAAGCATCATCATCGAATCAATCATTGATCAATCACGAACTAATCATTTTTGTTGCTGGTTGATCAGGCATCAACTCATTATTTGACCTTATTCCAGAGAGTCATCATTCTTTGGGAGTCAAGTCATCGTTCTTTAGAAGTTGAACGATCTCTGGAGGTTCTGATGGTTTGCAGAGTTCTTCACAAGTTGACTAATTAATCAGGCACAATCATTGAGCATTAATCAATTATGGACCAATCATTTACCTCCAATTCATCATAACTTAGCCACTAATCAATTCAGTAATCACTCACCACGACTTCACCAACTCACCATGATTTGGGTAGTCAGTTTGGGGACCCAAAAGTTATGCTTGGACATTATTCAATGCTTCATGAACCCGGATGGTTAATAAATGATCGATCAACTGGTCAAGAAACTGTTACATTGCTAATCGCTTATAATGCTGGTTAACAAATGGTGATTTAACTGGTAAATAAATGGATTAACTGGATTACCCAATTAATTCACTGGTTTATTAAGTGGTTAACTGGTTAGTCCACTGGTTAACCGACTGGTTATAAATGGATTAACTGCTTAATCAACTCCCAAATTGCAAATCACTTGTTAATAGACTGGATGATTGGCCCCCCAAGTGACGACTCAGAGATGACAGGACCCTTCGCCACCACAACAAGTTAAATGATGGCTAGCATGGTATAATGATGGCAAATAATGGCTATTATGACTATTATGGTTGTTAGTAATGGCCATTGCGGTGGGTTAATGATGGTTATGATGGTTATGATGGTGATTAATGATGAGTTAAATGATGGCCATTATGCTGGTAAATTTTGCTCAAATTGATGGGTTAATGATGGCAAACATGATCATTGATGGTGGTAGGCGATGGTTGCTGGTGGGTTCATGGATGTTAAAGGTGGTTGATGATGGTGGTGGGGGTTGATGGTTGATGATGGTTGATGATGGTTGATGATGGTTGATGATGGTTGACTGATGGTTGACTGATGGTGGTTAATGATGAGTTAAATGATGCCTGGTTAATGACAGACCTCCCCCAGCGGGTCGTCCTTCCAGGCCTTGAGGAAGCTCTCCGCTCCTTGGGCTTCCACAGCGGCCGGCCACGCAGCTTCCGACTGCAGAGGCGCGCGCGTTCGCCCGGCGCACCACGGAACCACGGGGGCGCTGGAAAAATGTGAACAGCTTCGGGTTGGTTATTGGCTTTGGGTTGGGTATGGCCCATTAATGGCTTGATAAATGTTGATGATACTAATGGCTGATCAATGATTTTAATGCTATGATAATTGATAAATAAATGTTGATAATGTTGTTGATAAATGTTGATGATACCTGGTTCATGATGGATTTTGATGGACGGTTTGGTTGATGAGTTGGATCTATGAAGATTTTCCCCGCTTGGCCGCGCTGACTTCAGTGCGTCAGAGAGGTCTTCAACCGGCGAAAGCTGGGGCAGGAGATCAACGCTGAAGCGATGTTTCGGATTCAACTACACTTCGGTGATCTAATGTAGCAATGGAAAATCCACCATATTTTGAGAGAAACCTTGGGAAATGATCCATTTATGGTGGATTTCCATTGCCATGTTAAACTACCAGAGGGGGAAACTGATGATGTTTAGACACTACAGATTCCAAACACTTGGATTCCATTCTGATCGGAATCACAGATCTTTGTTTTTGATTCCAGTTTCGGAAACGTCCGAAAACAAAGTCGAATCGTGACTGTTTCAACCAGTTCCCAGTTGGGATTCGATAGTCAAAGGCTTTGCACACTCACTCACAAACGTGGCATTCACAACCTTGGAAATCACTTGGTCGAGACTGCAGCCACAACGATCCTCCACTTCAGGGTCTTCAATCGCCTCGGAAGGAGCGATGTTTTTTCTGTTGTTTGGCTGTCAAGAATCTCATGGTGGGGAACATGGTCCAACATTTTTTACCGGCTACCGGCTACATACCAATCCCTGCTTCGAACTACTGCAGAGATTTGTTGATGAAAGCTTCAACTAATTGTTTTCTGGGCTGTTCATAACTCAACCATTCTAAATCCAGCCTGGATCCTTGCCACAAACACTTGGTAAATATGGTGCGCCTGGAATGCCGTTGTGACCATTATGGCCAGCATCACCGGAGTGAATTGGCTCCCAACCGGCCCCTGCATAGCATGATTACTGCAAGATATGGGGATTTCTCAAGCCATAGAGAGCCCCAAAAATGGTTGGTTTATTAGTATAAATGCTTAATACACTGGATGATAACTGTCACTCCCCTATGTTTTGAGCAACCACCTTATAGCAACAAGTCTTTGGAACAATATGTTTGTTGTTTTGTTATCAATGCCTACTAATGTTGTTGTCGTTATAATCTGTATATATATATATATATATATATTGATGTTGCTGTTGATGTTCTGGTTATGTCCCTTTTGTTGTTGGTGATAACCACCTGCCAAGTTTGCTGTTTCAGATCATGGGTATAGGTTTATTAGCCATTCTTAGTCATCGGGAATGACTTATTGATGGTTACTTGATGGTATAAGGACACTTCATGAATGATCAGTTAACGATTATAACCTGATTAAACTCATGTTAAATTGCTGCTTGATGAATCGTTCTCATCACCAAACTAATGGTTGTGGTTATCCGCTCTTATTGTTACTTCTTAGTGCTTGCCAATCAATAGTACTTGGAGGTCGTTGACCCCCCACTATTCATCATTAGAACTGATTAGCCGTACTATGGTAAGAAATGATTAGTCATTCATTGCCGATCGCTACTACTGAAAAAGTGATCATGATGCATTGTATATCCCTGCTGAAAGTAATCCTCTTGAAAGAATTACCCGCAAAACACTTTGTCGATAGGATCAATGAATATCATGGGTGTCTTTGATTTTGATTACAACCAAGGTAGACCCACTACGAAGCATCACTACTCAGCACTAGCCTCTTGCAAACCTAGCTGCTTCGAAAATCCACCAATGTGATCATTTTGAACTTCCAGGTATCGAGTGGCCTCACATTTCAGGGACCTGGCCTCGCCTTATTTTACCATCAACCTAAGGGGGTGAACTGATCGCTGGGTCGAAATGGTGAGCGCAAGAGTTGGTGCCTTCACCGGAAACCAACCACATTCGTGAACAGCCATGGCGCGGTTGATCAGCCGCGGTGACGACTTGAAAACAGATAGAGGTAACCCCCAAATCATTGGCGCCTGCCCTACGAAGGCCCTGGCGATGTGTGGATGGTTAGGTACCACCATGGAGAAAGCCACAGTGACTTCTGTAGCACCCGAGTCCTGTTATGACTGGAGGCCAATTCCGCTTCTTGGCTCAATGGCATCTGAGCGGACGAAACCTCTCGTGACCGCCTGCCCTACCATGGTACCTGCCATGTCGCTACCGAACCGAACGAAATTTCTGTGGCTCGGGATTTTTCTTTTCAAAACATTGGAGACTTCAAAGGCGTTCACACTGTTGGACGTGGGAGCCCCAAGAACAGGAACACAATCCATGTACGACGCCATGAAGATTCTGGGCTTGAACCCACTCCACAGTGGCTATTTCCATGAAGTACGAGACCCTCTATGTCACTATTTGTTTGGAAACAGTTCGCTGGATGGGGCATTGGGTGTCCTGGAGGGTTTCGATGCAGCTATGGATGAGCCCTTTATGCTCATGTACGAAGAGATCATGTCTGCATTTCCTGAATCCAAGTTCCTACTCACCATCTCTGATGGCGAGAGCTGGTTCAACAACTACGCCGAGCTGCGAAGGATGCAATACACGCCCCTCAATGAATCCACTGTGCAGGATTTGCCTTCTTACCTCTGCAGCGCTATGAGATCCTGGGGCTGCGACTTTCTCAACGCAGAATCAAAGGACCGAAGACATCCGAAGACAGTTCTGGAGACCTGGGTGATTTGGGTAATGATTCCACTGATTTCCACTGAACCAGGCCAACTGAAGTCATTTTTGGTTGCTATCACTCAGGAATATTGAAATTGTCCTGGTCCAAATTGATCCAAAATATGGGTGTTTCTCAAAATGGGGGTACTGTACGCCCAACCATCCACTTGATTAATTGGCTATTTACAATAATGAACCAGCCATTTTGGGGGTTTCCCTATTTTCACACACCACCATATAGGAGTAAGCATAAGTTTGTTGGTGATTATCTCCTATTGATCCCTTTAACCCCTATAATCAACGGACTTATGATTAAACAACTACTATGTTCCCATTATTAAACATTAATTATCAACCATTCTCAACCAGTATTAACCAGAGTTGAATGCGCAGCAACGTTGGATTGTCCGCTGCAAGGGAGGACCAGAGTTAACCAGTGTTAACCATTATTAACCATTTTAATCCCCCATTGATCACACGACTTTGCGCTGCCAGCCATCTGGTCGTTTGTTTCGAATGAAGCCGAAGTGCACGGCTTCGGTTTTGAAACGGAAGCCCGTGGTTTACACTCTGGTAAATTAACATGTAGTCCCTAACATGGCATTTCCACTCTGTTTTCTTATTTCCAAGCGCGTTTCTCCACAAACTATGGTGATTTTCTGAGGCTATGTTTACCAGAGGAGAGTAGCAACTGGAGTTTCATGCTGCTTCAGCCATGTCTTATACATTTAAGTACAACTGGTTGTGGGGTTTTAGACAGCTTGATTTTCCCTAATATTCGGGCTGGTTGATTGACTAATTAAGAGTTTTTGGAGCGTTTTCAAACTACCAACTAGTAGAGATCGTCGTTTCAGGGGTAATCATTACTCACCTTGGTAATCACTGTAATCGTCGATTGTGCTGTGTTTGTCCAGTTGGGGACAGGCAGTCCGTTTTCTGACTTGGATTTTTCTATCTCATTGCATATCATTGCTTGCATTGTCTGTCGTATGTATATTGACACAGAATGTCTCTACATATAATATAGTTGTGTTGGTAATATACACATGCATATGATTACTGCTGTGTTGCGAAGGGAAAGATCAAGAGCAATCCTCGGGAAGCTAGCCGCAGAAATCATCTATAGCCATAAGGGCAACTTTTGTGGATAGAGTTACCAGCCTTCCCGCTCTTTCTTGGTCGAGGACCGATGTTTGAAGAACTACAATCGCCACATCGAGCGGGTGCAACAAGTTATCCCAGCTCAGCGTTTGCTGGTGTACAACTGGTCGGATGGATGGGCTCCTTTGTGCCACTTTTTGGGTAAACCCATCCCTGACGTCCCATTTCCTTATGAAGATCAGATCATGACTCATTTCACCAAAATGGCGATGGACACCATTCGCCAGGCGTCAGACTGAACCTGCCAATTTGTCGCACGTAGAAAGATTGCAGATGGGTTTGCTCTGTGTGTCTCAACCCATTGGAAAGGGCATGGGCCTTTCAATGTTGTCATTGGTGATGGACATCCCATGGAATCTCTGTTGACCACTGCACACTGATATCATTTTTGGGCTGGTTGGTTGCATATCACTGAACTTATTGCCAGTCCCAGATCTTGCAAGCTGCGCCAGTCGGAATAGTTGCTGATCCAGTCAATTTTTCCCCGTAGGTTTCTTGACTGATGTTTTGAATTGTTTCAATACGTACAGTACCCTGATGCATGATTTTTGTCTCGTCAAGCCAAATGTTTAAGCAACGTTTGGGAAGTGTACAGATATACACTCATGTAGGTACACAGTACATTTACCTATTTCGAATGCCATATTGTTTGTTGGGTCTTAGGCATACACAGAGTTGTGCCTTCACCGCAGTGTAACAGGTAACAGCACGGAGCAGTTCAACTACTGTGAGGTGTTGATATGGTTGTGTGCAAAGAGTTTAAGCAACCAACCCATGTTTAGTTGGATAATGGCTGGTAAATAATAGTGGGGCTTAATTAGCTGGTTAACGGTTGAGAATGAGGGGGTAAGAACCAACAGTTCAATTGGAGATACCACCTATATGGGTCAATCTTAAACAACAAATGGATGAACATCCCAACAAAGACTAGTTGGATCATTTAGAGCTGGGGTACAGGAAACCCACAACCATGTATAACTTATCTTGGAGTCAATCGAATATGTTTCAGATCACCCATTGGGGATGCGCCAATTTTGAATAATTTTGATATATGTACTCGAGGACAGTTAGACGTGTACGTTGCACATGACTGAATCATGACTTAACGACCAAACAAAATCATCCCTAACATCCTTAAGATATCAGCGTTATGACTGCCACTGTAATGAATTGGCCAGTGTTAGCCATTGTGTTTCTCGCCTATTTCTACTAATAGAAATGCTCAAAAGCCAGGTGATTACAATGGTGATTTTACAGATTCGTTATTTTCTCCAATTTTTAGGAGTGGTTGGTCGTTGACTCATGTTTTTCATCGGGGTGGCTCAACCACCAACCAGAATTAGATGTACAACCATAGTGGTTGAACAGCGACGGTGTGGTCTATCAGTTACCGCAATGGTTGAACAGCCGCGGTGAATGATACACTTTGAATGGCTGATCTAAGTATGCACGATGCACCAGTCATCATGACACACACACATCTAAAAACAAACAAACAATCAAACAAACAGACAGACAGACAGACAGACAAACAAACAAACAGACAGACAACAGAGCAGAAATAAGTTTGTCGATACATGATGTACCCCCCCATAGCTGGCATGGTTATTGTTGGATGGTTAGTGCTACCGTAGACAAAGCCACGTGATCCCGGACAGAAGTCCAGTTCGTAGCACCATCCTGCTGTGACTGGAGGCCACTTCCGCTGCTTGGCTCAATGGCATCTCAGCGGACGAAACCTCTCGTGACCGCCTTCGCTGCCATGGTACCTGCCATGTCGCTACCGAACCGAACGAAACTTCTGTGGCTCGGGATTTTTCTTTTGAAACTGATGGAGACTTCAAAGGCGTTCACACTGTTGGACGTGGGAGCCCCAAGAACGGGCACTCAATCCATGTACGATGCCATGAAGATTCTGGGTTTGAACCCACTCCACAGTGGTTATTTCCATGAAGTACGTGACCCTCTATGTTACTATTTGTTTGGAAACAGTTCGCTGGATGGGGCATTGGGTGTCCTGGAGGGTTTCGATGCAGCTATGGATGAGCCCTTTATGCTCATGTACGAAGAGATCATGTCTGCATTTCCTGAATCCAAGTTCCTACTCACCATCTCTGATGGCGAGAGCTGGTTCAACAACTACGCCGAGCTGCGAAGGGGACAACACACGCCCCTCAACGAATCCATTTGGAAGGATTTGCCTTACCTCTGCACCGCTATGAAATCCTGGGGCTGCGACTTTCTCAACGCAGAATCAAAGGACCGAAGACATCCGAAGACAGTTCTGGAGACCTGGGTGATTTGGTAATGATTCCACTGATTTCCACTGAACCAGGCCAACTGAAGTCATTTTTGGTTTCTATCACTCAGGAATATTGAAATCGTCCTGGTCCAAATTGATCCAAAATATGGGTGTTTCTCAAAATGGAGGTACTGTACGCCCAACCATCCACTTTATTTACCATTTATCATAATGAACCTGCCATTTTGGGGGTTCCCTATTTTCACACACCACCATATAGTAGTAACCACAAGTTTGTTTGTGATAATCCCCTTTTGATCTCTATTAATTAACCCCTATAATCACCAACGGACTTATGATTAAACAACTACTACGTTCCCATTATTAAACATTAATTGTCAACCATTCTCAACCAGTATTAACCAGAGTTAACCAGTGTTAACCATTATTAACCATTTTAATCCCCCATTGATCACACGACTTTGCGCTGCCAGCCATCTGGTCGTTTGTTTCGAATGAAGCCGAAGTGCACGGCTTCGGTTTTGAAACGGAAGCCCGTGGTTTACACTCTGGTAAATTAACATGTAGTCCCTAACATGGCATTTCCACTCTGTTTTCTTATTTCCAAGCGCGTTTCTCCACAAACTATGGTGATTTTCTGAGGCTATGTTTACCAGAGGAGAGTAGCAACTGGAGTTTCATGCTGCTTCAGCCACGTCTTATCGAAGGAAGTTTAGAAGTCTAACTTCCGACAATATGGACAACTCAGCTAGGGTAGATCGCCTATGCAGATGTGAGAAAGAAGAGATGTGAGAAAGATGAGAGTGCGAGCGCGCCAAAATGTTAGGAAAGTCGCGAAATGCTGTGTTTTGCAAGGTTTTGTGCATCATGAGGGTCCAGAAGGGTACCTCGCTAAAGCGGCGGGTGCGGACCACTGTGGCGGAAGGTGTGTGCAAAAATCGTTAAAAAACCTAGGCGCGAAGCACATTTGGAAGTCAAAATCGTAAAAACACGTCAGCTCCGGAGCACTTTTGGAAGTTGCAACTTGCAAAATCGTTAAAAAACCTAGGCGCGAAGCACATTTGGAAGTCAAAATCGTAAAAACATGTCAGCTCCGGAGCACTTTTGGAAGTTGCAACTTGCAAAAACGTGAAAAACCTAGGCGCGAAGCACATTTGGAAGTCAAAATCGTAAAAACATGTCAGGTACGGAGCACTTTTGGGAGATGTAACTTGGAAAATCGTGAAAAAACCTAGGCGCGAAGCACATTTGGAAGTCAAAATCGTAAAAAAATGTCAGGTTCGGAGCGCTTTTGGAAGTTGCAACTGGCAAAATCGTGAAAAAACCTAGGCGCGAAGCACATTTGGAAGTCAAAATCGTAAAAGCACTACATGTTCGGAGCACTTTTGATGACTCATGATTCTCAAAACTGGCACGCTGCCTGCGCGCGAAGCAAATTTTTAAGATAAAATCTTGTACCAAAATAAAAACTGCAATTTTACTAGCGTTTCGGGCCACTTTTCGGAGATGTCATATGATCATGAAAATTGGCACGCCGCCTGCGCGCGAAGCACATTCTCACGTCCGAAGTCGCAAAAACTCGTGGTTTTTAACAAGTTTTGAAAGTTGCATGTCCGAAAAAGTGCACGCGGCCAGGGCGAGAAGCACATTTTGAAGCAAATGTGTCAAAACACAGCACGTTTTGACACTTTTTGAACACAGGAGACAAAAGTAGGAAAACACTTGCGTTTCGCGTCACTTTTCGTGATTTATGTAGCCAAAATGTGCACAGCGCTTGCGCGCCAAGTTGATTTGCAGGTCAAAAGTAGCAAAACACCTGATGATCGGAACACCTTTGCAAGGTCCAATTATCAAAAGTGGCCAAACACCTAGATGGATAGATAGATAGATAGATAGATAGAATAGATAGATGGAATAGACAGACAATTGGATAGCCAGATTCAGATGGCTAGATGGGTCGATAGATAGACAGATAGGTAGACGAAACGAGAGTCAGATAGATAAGTAGATAGATAGTCAGGTAGAAAGACAGAAAGATAGACAGATGGACACATAGATGATCAGACAAATAATTCGGTAGATAGATAGACAGATAGATAGATGGGCAGATAGATAAATAGATAGATGGACAGGTAGATAGATAGATACATAGACAGAAAGATGACGAGATAGATAGTGAGGTAGATAGAAAGACAAGTACATAGGCAGATAGATAAACGAATAGATCATCAGATAGATAGATAGATAGACAGTCAGACAGACAGAAAGAAAACTGATCCACTGATAGAAAGATAGCTAGACAGATAGGCTGCCAGTCAAGTGGCCAGATCGATGCTCACATTGGTAGGAAGTCAGGCCCAAGTGATGTTCAGTTCTCGGATCCCTCGGACAATCAATCGTCGCAACCACAACTGCACACTCCTATAGTGCTCCTATCTTGGAAATTTCCGCCACCGCCTTGTGCGGTACTACTGGTACATTTAAGTACAACTGGTTGGGGTTTTAGACAATTTGATTTTCCCTAATATTCGGGCTGGTTGATTGACTAATTAAGAGTTTTTGGAGCGTTTGAAACTACCAACTAGTAGAGATTGTCGTTTCAGGGGTAATCATTACTCACCTTGGTAATCACTGTAAACGTCGATTGTGCTGTGTTTGTCCAGTTGGGGACAGGCAGTCCGTTTTCTGACTTGGATTTTTCTATCGCAATGCATATCATTGCTTGCATTGTCGTATGTATATTGACACAGAATGTCTCTATACATATAATATAGCTGTGTTTTTCATATACACATGCATGCATATGATTACTGCTGTGTTGCGAAGGGGAAGATCAAGAGCAATCCCTCGGGAATCTAGCCGGAGAAATCATCTATAGCCATAAGGGCAACTTTTTCGGATAGAGTTACCAGCCTTCCCGCTTTTGCTTGGTCGAGGACCTATGTTTGAAGAACTACAATCGCCACATCAAGCGGGTGCAACAAGTTATCCCAGCTCAGCGTTTGCTGGTGTACAACTGGTCGGATGGATGGGCTCCTTTGTGCCACTTTTTGGGTAAACCCATCCCTGACGTCCCATTTCCTTATGAAGATCTGGCCATGACTGATTACGCCAAAATGGCGATCGACACCATTCGCCAGGCGTCAGACTGAACCTGCCAATTTGTCGCGCGTAGAAAGATTGCAGATGGGTTTGCTCTGTGTGTGTGTGTCTCAACCCCTTGGAAAGGGCATGGGCCTTTCAATGTTGTTATTGGTGATGGGAATCCCACTGAATCCCTACGGACCACTTCACATTATATCATTTCCAGTCTCAAACCTTGATGCGTTTGGAGTGGCTGTTCTGATTTTCTCCATCCCCACAGTTATGCCAAGTTATGCATGATTTATGTATGTCAAGCAAAATGTCAAGCATAATGCTTTAAATGTCATTCTGTTTTTGTTCAGGCTTCGGTATACACAGAGTTGTGCCTTCAGCGTAATAGTATTCAACTACTGTGCGGTGTTCACATTGTCAGCGAAGAGTTTAACCAACCGACCCATGGCTAGCTGCAGGGCATTTAATTGGCTGATTAACGGTAAATAATAACTGCTTGGTGGTTTCAAGCATTTTTATTCTCCCTAGTGATTATAGACAACTGGTTTGTTGACAAGCATATTTTTCATAGGGGTGGTTCAACCACCAACCAGAATTGGTTGCTTTGTGTTGACCCAGCTCGCCATCTATATATCTTGGAATCGACCGATCTTATCTCCCAGCTTCAGATCCGGTACCATGAAGGGGATGTGCCTCCCATGATGTCAGATGTACGAGTCTTCGGACGGTGGACGGAGGGCCTGTACGTTGCCGACATGACTGGCTACACTTAACCGCGTGACTTAACCATCAGTCAATCAGCCACACGACTTAACCATCCATTAAATATCAGCATATCTCAGCATTGAGACTAAATTCTGTAATACGTAAGCACACCGATCATAATTACAACAATTCAAGCTGGAAAATAACTGGAAAATCTGTCAGATTGATTTACCCAGGAAGAAACCAAATGAATACACAATGGATGTTCCATGGGTCATTACATTGATAGCAATATTGCTTATGGCGTCTTTCTACTCATACAAATGCCCACAATCCACCTGGTAATAGCTGGTTTGGATTGGCTTGGTGTTTTGAAACATTTGTCCTTTGTCATTGTTTTTTCAGAGGGGTTGAAACCACCAACCAGAAATAGATGTACAACCATGGTGGTTGAACAGAAACAGTGCGGTCGATCAGTTACTGCAATGGTTAAGCAGCCATGGTGAAACAGTTTGAAAACAGTTGGCTGATCTATGTGGGATGACAACAGTAAAGATGCAACATGCACCAGTCATCATGACACACACACACATCCGCAAAGAAAGAAACCAACAAACAACGCACAAACTACGGACGAGGCGCAAGTTGGTCGATATGTATCCCCTAGAGCTGGTGGTTGTCCTGCTAAGAATGGTTATTACATGGTTAGTACCACCATATAGACAAACCCACATGAGCTGCTGCCATCTCAGCGAGCGAAACCTCTCGTCGGTCAGGGGACCCCCCGCGCTGCCATGGTACCTGCCATGTCGCTACCGAACCGAACGAAACTTCTGTGGCTCGGGATTTTTCTTTTCAAACTGATGGAGACGTCGAAGGCATTCACACTGTTGGACGTGGGAGCCCCAAGAACAGGCACTCAATCCATGTACGATGCCATGAAGATTCTGGGCTTGAACCCACTCCACAGTGGCTATTTCCTTGAGGTACGTGACCCTCTATGTTATTATTTGTTTGGAAACAGTTCGCTGGATGAGGCATTGGGTGTCCTGGAGGGTTTCGATGCAGCTATGGATGAGCCCTTTATGCTCATGTACGAAGAGATCATGTCTGCATTTCCTGAATCCAAGTTCCTACTCACCATCTCTGATGGTGAGAGCTGGTTCGACAACTACGCCGAGCTCATGCGAAGGATACAATACACGCCCCTCAATGAATCCACTTTGCAGGATTTGCCTTCTTACCTCTGCAGCGCTATGAAATCCTGGGGCTGCACCTTTCTCAATCCGGAATCAAAGGACCGAACACACTTCTGGAGACCTGGGTGATTTGGGTAATGATTCCACTGATTTCCACTGAGCGAGGCCAACTGAAGTTGTTTTTGGTTGCTATCACTCAGGAATATTGAAATCGTCCTGGTCCAAATTGATACAAAATATGGGGGTTTCTCAAAATAGGGGTACTGTACCCCCAACCATCCACTTTATTTACCATTTATGAACCTGCCATTTTGGGGGTTCCCTATTTTCAGAAACTACCATATAGTGGTTGTTTAACCATAAGTTTGTTCGTGATAATCCACTATTGATCGCTACTGACCCTCATAATCACATATAATCACCAACAGACTTATGGTTAAACAACTACTATATTCCATCGTTAACAATCCTTAACCCTCATGATCCCCTGTTGATCACTATTGAAGACCCATGTTTTCCCATGGTTGGTTGGTTTCCCAGACCTCTCGAATGCAACGGCGCCACGACTTCGATTTTGGGGCCATGAAAAATCCACTTTTTTTTTGGTTCCGAGGCTTTCGCTATAAACTATGGTGATTTCCCTTGCTATGTAAACTAACATCATTGGGTGTACAACAACTAGAGTGTCATGCTGGTTCAGCCACGCTTTATACATTTGAAGACAGCGTGATTTTGGCTGGTATTGGATTGGTTGACTCATATTTTTCAGATGCGTTGAAATCACCAACCAGTGGAGATTGTTGGTTCAGGGTATTGCTCGCCATTTGTAATCACTGCAATAGTCAATCGCCTTGTGTTTGTCCAGTTGGGGACAGGCAGTGCGTTTGCTGACTTGGTTTCTATCTCTATCATTGCTTGACGGTTCTTGTTATGTATGTTTACATGTGATGTTTGTATCTATATTTCTCTCTCTCTAACTATATATCATGCCTACTTAGTGCTGTGTTGAGCAGGGAAAGATCAAGACTATTCCTAAGGATGCCGCAGCAATCATCTATAGCCAGAAGGGCAACTGCTGTGGATAAAATTACCAGGCTTCCCGCTTTTGCTTGGTCGAGGACCGATGTTTGAAGAACTACAATCGCCACATCGAGCGGGTGCAACAAGTTATCCCAGCTCAGCGTTTGCTGGTGTACAACTGGTCGGATGGATGGGCTCCTTTGTGCCACTTTTTGGGTAAACCCATTCCCGACGTCCCATTTCCTCATGAAGATTCTGCCATGACTAGCATCACCAAGATGGCGATGGACACCATTCGCCAGGCATCAGGCTGAACCTGCCGATTTGTCGCGCGTAGAAAGATTGCAGATGGGCTTGCTTTGTGTGTCTCAAGCCTTTGGAGAGAGCTCGGGCCTTTCAAAGTTATAAGTTGTCATCGGTGATGGGAATCCCACTTCAGATTGAATCTTTTCCAGTCTCAGATCTTGCTGCGTTTGGAGTTGCTGATCTATTTTTTTCCGTTTGTTTCATTGACCGTTTTAAAATGGGTCAATACTCACAGTTCTGCCATGTTGAGCATGATTCATGTCAAGCAATAACGTCGAACATTTAAGTACTTGGAATATCATGCTGTTTTTGTTGAGGCTTCAGCATACACAGAGTTGTGCCTTCAGCATAACAGTACAGAGCAGCTCAAGTACTGTGTTGATATTGTGAAGAGTTTCATCAAGCAAGCCATGGTTAGCTGGTTAACGGTTCATAACAAGGAGTTGATTAGCTGGTTAATGGTTGATAATGAGAGGGCAATAACTAACTTTTAGATTTTGGATATACTCCAGCAACAAATGGACGCATCCCAACAGTTAGACTAGTTGGGTCAGAGCATGTGAACAGCTGGGGTACCATCCCAACAGTTCGACTAGTTGGATCGTTTGGAGCTGGGGTACAGGATACCCACAATCATGTAAAACTGTCTTGGAGTCGATCGAATATCTCCCATGTTCAGATCATGTACCCATCGGGGTTGCGCAATTTTGATATATGTACTCAAGGATGGTTAGACGTGTACCGTGCACATAATTTATTCATGACTTAACCATCAATCACACACGACTGAACCATTCGAAAACTATCGTCATTATGACTCAACAGTGTAATATGATTGTAAGCACACCGATCATAATCACAACAATTCAAGCTGGAAAATAACTGGAAAATCTGTCAGATTGATTTACCCAGGAAGAAACCAGCTGAATACACAATGGATGTTCCATGGGTCATTGATAGCCATTGTGTTTATGGCGTCTTTCTACTCATAGAAATGCCCACAATCCACGTGGTAATAACAGGGTCGGGGTTTTGAACATTTGTTATTTTCCCCCTCATTCGGGATGGTTGGTTGCTTAACCAATGTTTTTCATAGGGGTGGCTCATCCACCTACCAGAATTAGATGTACAATCATAATAGCTGAAGAGCCACGGTGTGGTCGATCGGTTACCGCGAAGGTTCAACAGCCACGGTAAATGATACGATTTGAAAACAGTTGGCTGATCCAAGTGGGATGACAACAGAGAAAATGCGCCATGTACGAGTCATCATGACACACATCCTCAAACAAACAAGCAAACGAACAGACGAACAAACCAAAAAAACACAAACAAACAAACAAACAAACAAACAAACAAACAAACAAACAAACAAACAAACCGTCAAACAAACAAACCAAGAAAGAAGCAAACAAGCAAGCAAACAAATAAACAAACAAACAAGCAAGAAACAAACAAGCAAGCAAGCAACAAACAAACAAACAAGCAAGCAAGCGAGCGAGCGAGCGAGCAAGCAAACAAGAAAGCAAGCAAGCAAGCAAGCTTCGGAACAGGCATGAAGCTACAAGTCGTCCAGTTCGTCGTAGCACCATCCTGTTATGACTGAAGGCCACTTCCGCTTCTTGGCTCATTGAATGGCATCTCAGCGGACGAAACCTCTCGTGACCGCCTACGCTGCCATGGTACCTGCCATTTCGCTACCGAACCGAACGAAATTTCTGTGGCTCCGGGGTTTTTTTTTTTAAAAAATGGGGGGTTCGCAAGGCACACTGTTGGACGTGGGAGCCCCAAGAACAGGCACTCAATCCATGTACGATGCCATGAAGATTCTGGGCTTGAACCCAATCCACAGTGGCTATTTCACTGAAGTACGAGACCCTCTATGTCACTATTTGTTTGGAAACAGTTCGCTGGATGGGGCATTGGGTGTCCTGGAGGGTTTCGATGCAGCTATGGATGAGCCCTTTATGCTCATGTACGAAGAGATCATGTCTGCATTTCCTGAATCCAAGTTCCTACTCACCATCTCTGATGGTGAGAGCTGGTTCAACAGCTACGCGAAGCTCAAGCGCAGAGTGAATGCAACAGGTACCTTTCCATCCCTTTTGGAGGATCCCCCTGCTTTCATTTGCACCGGTATGAGATCATGGGGCTGCTACTTTCTCAATTATTCTGCAGAGGACCGAACAGCACCCCTCAATGGCTAGGGAGACGCATCAAACTTTTTTCAATAATAGATAAGAGGAGGGCACAGCAGGCAACTTCTCCTTCTCCTTCTCCTCCGTCTTCTCCTCGCCGGACCTCTGAACCACGACCATCCACGCCCAGTGTTCGCTGCCGGACATCAACCACGTACGACCATCCACGTTCAGTGTTCGCTGCCGGACCTCAACCGCGACCAGCCGTGCCCAGCGC
>VSDK01024472.1:458827-470600 GCA_009767595.1 Symbiodinium kawagutii
CGACCATCCCCGCCCAGTGTTCGCCCCCGGGCTTCAACCACGACCAGCCGCGCCCAGTGCCCGCCGCCGGACCCGAACCACGACCATCCACGCCCAGTGTTTGCTGCCGGACCTCAACCACGACCATCCACGCCCAGCGTTCGCTGCCGGACCTCAACCACGACCATTCACGCCCAGTGTTCGCTCCCGGGCTTCAACCACGACCAGCCGCGCCCAGTGCCCGCCGCCGGACCCGAACCACGACCATCCACGCCCAGTGTTTGCTGCCGGACCTCAACCACGACCATTCACGCCCAGCGCTCGCTCCCGGACCTCGTGGTTTTCACGCCCAGTGCTCGCTCCCGGAGCTCAACCACGACCATTCACGCCCAGTGCTCCTTGCCGGACCGCAACTCCCATGCCAAAAGCTCTGCCAGATAGAATGTCAAAAGCTATGCCAGATAGAATGTCAGAAACTATGCCAGATAGAATGCCAAAAGTTATGCCACAAAGAATTTCAAAAGCTACCCCAGATAGAATGCCAAAAGCTATGCCAGATAGAATGCCAAAAGCTATGCCAGATAGAATGCCAAAAGCAATGCCACAAAGAATTTCAAAAGCTACTCCAGATAGAATGCCAAAAGCTATGCCTATAGAATGCCAAAAGATATGCCAGATAGAATGCCAAAAGCTATGCCAGATAGAATGTCAGAAACTATGCCAGATAGAATGCCAAAAGCTATGCCTGATAGAATGCCAAAAGCTATGCCAGAAAGAATGTCAAAAGCTATGCCAGAAAGAATGTCAGAAGCTATGCCAGATAGAATGCCAAAAGCTATGCCAGATAGAATGCCAAAAGCTATGCCAGATAGAATGCCAAAAGCTATGCCAGATAGTATGCCAAAAGCTATGCCAGATAGAATGCCAAAAGTTATGCCAGATAGAATGCCAAAAGCTATGCCAGAAAGAATGTCAAAAGCTACGCCAGATAAACCTGTGTCAGATTTGCATGTGATGGTGGGGATCACACGAAATAAAATAATTGGGAATAATAAATAAGAGTGAGGAGGGCATAGCAGGCAACACATTCTCAAAACATATTAAAACCACTAACCCTAAAATCGACCGGTACCCAACTGCGACCTGGGTGATTTGGACGTCAAGTGATTCCATTGACAAAGCCGTAGCCACGTGTCCGGCGGTGAGTGTGGAGGAGGGAAGCATCAAACGGCGCCCTGAGTTCTGTTTAAGGAAACCCCAGTCGACCTCAACAAGTAGGGTGGCTAGCATGCAAATGGGTGTTTCCCAAACTGTGGGGCCCAAAAATCATTTGTTGATCATCTAAAACAGACTATTTGGGAATGATTTGGGGGGCATCCTATTTTGAGACCCAAGTCGTGACCGTGGAATAAGAGGCCCTGAGGGCTTGCTCTTCACATCCTTGACCTAACCAATTCAACTCTCGGGATAGATTTTTTTGGGATGGTTGGTTGTGACCCATACTCAGCTGTCCAATAACCACCGCCCAGCCGAAGCATGACTGCGGGTCAATCGTTCAGTGACCCATACCCATTCGATCATAATCATCATGAAACTTGTTGCTTCGGGCTATTACTCACCATCTCTAATCACTGTAATCGCATGTAGTCGTCAATTGTGTGGTGTTTGTCCAGTTGGGGACAGGCAGTTTGTTGGCTTATATTATTTTATCCTTGGCATTGTTTGTAAGATTGTTTTACAGAAGATGTCGATATTGTTTAATGTACTTTCCATATTTTTTGATGTTATATATGTAATTATACCATATTTACAAATTTATATTCATTTATTTGTGTTTTTTATTTATATACATATGCATGCCTACTTAGTGCTGTGTTGCGAAGGGGAAGATCAAGAGCAATCCTAGGGAATCTAGCAGCAGAAATCATCTATAGCCAGAAGGGCAACTTCTGTGGATAGACTTACCAGCCTGGGCCGTCGTTGCTTGCTCGAGGACCGATGTTTGCAGAACTACTATCGCCACATCGAGCGGGTGCAACAAGTCATCCCAGCTCAGCGTTTGCTGGTGTACAACTGGTCGGATGGATGGGCTCCTCTGTGCCACTTCTTGGGTAAACCCATTCCTGACGTCCCATTTCCTCATGAAGATTTTGTCATGACTAACGTCACAAAAAATGCGATCGAAGCCATTCGCAAGGCATTAGGCTGAACCTGCCGATTTGTCGCGCATAGAAAGATTAAAGATGGGTTTGCTCTGTGTGTTTCAACTCTTTGGAAAGGGCATTGGCCTTTCAATGCCGCTATTGGTGATGGGAATCCCCTGGAATTTTAACCACTGCACACTAATATCATTTTCAGGCTGGTTGGTTGCATATCACTGAACTTCTTGCCAGTCCCAAATCTTGCAAACTGCGCCGTTCGGAGTAGTTGCTGATCCAGTCAATTTTTTCCCAGTAGGTTTCTTGACTGATGTTTTGACTTGTTTTAATACCAACACTTATGGATATTTATGCATGATTACTGTCTCGTCAAGCCAAATGTTTAAGCAACGTTTGGGAAGTGTACAGATATACACACATGTAGGTACACAGTACACCTATATCGAATGCCATTCTGTTTCTGTTGGGTCGGCATACACAGCACGTGGTGCCTTGACAGCACAGATAAGAGCAGCAGTTCAACTACTGTGAGGTGTTCATGACATGGTTGTGTGTAAAGAGTTTAAGCAAGCAACCCATGATTAGTTGGATAATGGTAAATAATGATGGGGCTTAATTAGCTGGTTAATGGTTGAGAATGAGGGGGTAAGAGCCAACAGTTCAATTGGGGATACCACCTATATGGGTCAATCTTAAGCAACAAATGGATGAACATCCCAACAAAGACCGGTTGGATCATTTGGAGCTGGGGTGCAGGAAACCCACAACCATGTATAACTCATCTTGGAGTCAATCGAATATGTTTCAGATCACCCATTGGTGATGCGCCAATTTTGATATATGTACTCGAGGACGGTTAGACGTGTACGTTGCACATGACTGAATCATGACTTAACGACCAAACAAAATCATCTCTAACATCCTTAAGATATCAGCGTTATGACTGCCACTGTAATGAATTGGCCAGTGTTAGCCATTGTGTTTCTCGCCTATTTCTACTAATAGAAATGCTCAAAAGCCAGGTGATACAATGGTGATTTTACAGATTCGTTATTTTCTCCAATTTTTAGGAGTGATTGGTCGTTGACTCATGTTTTTCATCGGGGTGGCTCAACCACCAACCAGAATTAGATGTACAACCATAGTGGTTGAACAGCGACGGTGTGGTCGACCAGTTACTGCAAGGGTTGAACAGCCGCGGAGAATGATACACTTTGAATGGCTGATCTAAGTGTGCACGATGCACTGGTCATCATGATACACATCTGCAAACAAACAAACAAACGAACAAACAAACAAACAATCAAACAGACAGACAGACAGACAGACAGACAAACAGACAGACAGACAAACAGACAGACAGACAGACAACAGAACAGAAATAAGTTTGTCAATACATGATGTACCCCCCCATAGCTGGAATGGTTATTGTTGGATGGTTAGTGCCACCATAGACAAAGCCACATGAGCCCGGACAGAAGTCCAGTTCGTAGCACCACAGTCCTGCTGTGACTGGAGGCCAATTCCGCTTCTTGGCTCATGGAATGGCATCTCAGCGGACGAAACCTCTCGTGACCGCCTACGCTGCCATGGTACCTGCCATGTCGCTACCGAACCGAACTAAATTTCTGTGGCTCTGGATTTTTCTTTTCAAAACATTGGAGACTTCAAAGGCGTTCACACTGTTGGACGTGGGAGCCCCAAGAACGGGCACTCAATCCATGTACGATGCCATGAAGATTCTGGGCTTGAACCCAATCCACAGTGGCTATTTCCCTGAAGTACGAGACCCTCTATGTCACTATTTGTTTGGAAACAGTTCGCTGGATGGGGCATTGGGTGTCCTGGAGGGTTTCGATGCAGCTATGGATGAGCCCTTTATGCTCATGTACGAAGAGATCATGTCTGCATTTCCTGAATCCAAGTTCCTACTCACCATCTCTGATGGTGAGAGCTGGTTCAACAGCTACGCGAAGCTCAAGCGCAGACTGAATGCCACAGGTTACAATGCATCCCTTTGGAAGGATCCCCCTGCTTTCACTTGCACCGGTATGAGATCATGGGGCTGCTACTTTCTCAATTATTCTGCAGAGGACCGAACAGCACCCCTCAATGGCTAGGGAGACGCATCAAACTTTTTTCAATAATAGATAAGAGGAGGGCACAGCAGGCAACTCATTTTCAAAACATACTAAAACCACTAACCCTAAAATCGACCGGTACCCAACTGCGACCTGGGTGATTTGGGTGTCAAATGATTCCATTGACAAAGCCGTAGCCAAGCGTCCGGCCCCGCGGAATAGAATAGCTTCGGTGGGTGTGGAGGAGGGGAGCGTCAAACGGTGCCCTGAGTTCTGTTTAAGGAAACCCCGGTCGACCTCAACAAGTAGGGTGGCTAGCATGCAAATGGGGGTTTCTCAAATTGCGGGGCCCAAAAATCACTTAGGTCAAAACCCTGTTGTTTTCCCTTTCATTGTTGGTTATTATTCCCCACTATTGGTTGGTTAATACTGATTCATAGCGATTATTGATCATCTAAAACAGACTATTTGGGAATGATTTGGGGGGCATCTTATTTTGAGACCCAAGTCATGACCGTGGATCCCTGATATCCATGGACCAGGAAAGTTGGGCACAAGGATTCGCTATGGCTTAGGAGGCCCTCAGCAGGGCTTGCTCTTCACATCCATGACCTAACCAATCCAACTCTTGGGATGCGAACTACTGAGTTTTTTTGGGATGGTTGGTTGATGTTGGTTGTGACCCATACTCAGCTGTCCAGTAACCACCGCCCAGCCGAAGCATGACTGCGGGTCAATCGTTTAGTGACCCATACCCATTCGATCAGAATCATCATGAAGCTTGTTGCTTCGGGCTATTACTCACCATTTCTAATCACTGTAATCGCATGTAGTCGTCAATTGTGTGGTGTTTGTCCAGTTGGAGACAAACACCGCGTTTGATTATTTGATTTCATCCTTAGCATTGCTTGTATTTTCCTATGTGATTAAATTGTATTTGTTACAGAAGAGTCCGATATTCATATTCATCTATATATATATATATACTTGTTTTATGTCATAACTGTATATTGCATGATGTGTGTATCTATTCATTTACACATGCATGCATACTCATTGCTGTGCTGCGAAGGGGAAGATCAAGAGAAACCCTAAGCATCTAGCAGCAGAAATCATCTATAGCCAGAAGGGCAACTTCTGTGGATAGACTTACCAGCCTGGGCCGTCGTTGCTTGCTCGAGGACCGATGTTTGCAGAACTACTATCGCCACATCGAGCGGGTGCAACAAGTCATCCCAGCTCAGCGTTTGCTGGTGTACAACTGGTCGGATGGATGGGCTCCTTTGTGCCACTTCTTGGGTAAACCCATTCCTGACGTCCCATTTCCTCATGAAGATTTTGTCATGACTAACGTCACAAAACAGGCGATCGAAGCCATTCGCAAGAGATTAGGCTGACCACAGAGGCTGCCAATTTGTCCCGCGGAGAAAAATTGCAGATGGGTATGCTCTGTGTGTCTCAAGCCTTTGGAAAGGGCATGGGCCTTTCAATGTCGTTATGGGTGATGGGAATCCCATTGACCACCACTGATATCATCTTCAGGCTGGTTAGTTGCATACCAGGTAAAGCTTAATTACAAAGCCAAAATTCTGATTCAATTAACCATCAATGAACCATCAATGAACCACTACTTAACCAGCTAAATTCAAAAAAAATCACCAGCTAAATAAGTTGATTAGCCATGGATTCATAGCTTAACCATTAGTGCCTGGTGGCTTCAAACTTGTTCATTTTCCCAAATGTATGATTGACAAATGGTTGGTTGGTTGACTTGCAAATATGCTTTATGACAGGGCGGTGAAAAACCACCAAGCAGATGGGTGAATCACGAGTTTTCACCAGGAAATCACCAGCTAAATCTCCGGTGCTGATCCAGGTGAAAGTTGCGAAGCTAAATCACTTGAGTTCAAAAGCTAAATCACCACTACTGACCCCCATGACTTAACCACAAGCATTATTAACTGACCATGATCAATCCCAGGTACCAATCACCATTTATTCACCAGCGAATTCACAGATTCAAAGCTAATTCACCAGCTAAATCACCAGCTAAATCACCAGAAACTATTCCTTAAGCATGACTTAACCATGAAATCACCAGCTAAATCACGAGCTTAATCACTGAAATCACCCGCTAAATCACGGCGAACTTCACCGGCAGAAGGCCGTTACGCCACCGGCTTCCCCAGCTTCCAGGCGACGGCGCAGCGCACGGCTGCGGCGCAAAGAAGCCACGAAACTGATCAGAGCCAGGCAGAGATCTGGGCTGTGAGATCAACCAAGCAGCTATAACCATTAATAATGGTTAATGATAAGTTAATGATTAACCATTAACAATTAACCATTAATAATCAAAAGTTATAAGGTTATAGCCAATAATCAACATTATAAGGTTATAGCAGCTATTATACCAGTTAATGATAAGGGATTTGGTAACGAAATCATTAATGATATAGCCAATAATCAACATTAATTAACCAATAATGATTAACCATTAATGATAAGCAGCTACTTGGTTACCAACAGTATTTGATTGGTTAATGATAATAGTTAATGACAATAGTGGTTAATCAAATACTGAAAGGACCTGGCTATGGGTCAAGCAGTTAACCAACCAAGAATGGTGGATAATAACCAACAAACTATAGGGAAAACGAGCTGGTTAATGATAGGGGAACGAGGGTACAGGGTTCTGACCCACTGCCCCAACAGTATTTGATTGACTGGTTATAACCATTTATAATGGTTAATGATAAGGGATACTAATAGTGGTTAATGATAATAGTTAATGATAAGGGATACTAAGCGATAATAACGATTAAACAACACTAGAATGGTTACCAACCGTATCTATGATAATATCAACCAACAGTTACCATTGTAACTAGTTGCTAATACCACCATATACCAACAGTAATCTATCTATAGTGATTACCAACCGTATTTGTGATAATAGTTAATGATAATATTGTTTCATATAACAAAACTAACTATAAAGTTTGGTTATGAGAATATGGTTTGTTAACCACAATCTATTATCTAAAATATCAAACCAACTCTGTGATAATAGGGACTATAGTGGTCTTATATGGTTTCATATGGTCAATCAACAGTAACCATTGTAATTAGTGATGATATCAATGGTTTTGTATGGTTTCAACAGTATAGTGGCTTTACATGGTTTTATATGGTAATGATTTGAATGTGAGATCAACCAACAGTGAGACTGAAAGTGCAACCATACATGTGGTTGACAAGTGATAGTAACCATATAGGAACCATTATAGTAACCAACCCATGACCAACTGTAACTATGATAGGGATTGTAGTGGTTTTATATGGTTTTATTCCTGGTTTTCTGGTTTATTGTCGATAATAGGGTTGGTGGTTTTATACATTTGGACCTGTCCCGTAAATACTGGGCAGGTGTAGCGCCAGGGAAAAGGGAAATGGTGGTTTTATACACCCTGCCGTCGTTCAACCTATCATCACTAGCCATACTCATCATCGTTAATTAACCATTATCAACCGCAGGTAGCCATCATAAACCATCATTAGCCGTTAAACCATCATGAACCATATCATTCCCTCATCATCTAACCATCATCACCCAAAAAAATGGTCCGTACCTAATGATCACCAACTATTAACCACCATTCACCAACCATTCACCAACCAGTCACCAACCATGCAGCCACCTTTCACCAACCAGTCACCAACCAGTTAACCACGCACCGGGCGCAGGCAAGCTGCCAGCTGCGGCCGCCTCCCCGTGCGCCGCTGGGAAGCGGTGACCCGCGCGGGCGAAGCCGAACACGAAGGGTCGCAGGTGCCGCTTCGGCGCGCCGTGGTGCCGTGCGTCAAAGGTGGTGGATGAAAGATGTGGGGGATTATGGGGATTAATGGGTTGGATTTCTCAGAACGAGTAGGATGAATAGGGATTATTCCTTGGCATTGTTAGGGATTAACAAGGATTAGTGGGGATTGAAAACATGTGTTTCTCAAAATGATGGTTAATAGTTATAGGGATTCATAGGGGATAACCACCAACAACAATTGAGATCAATGGGTTCATGGTTAGGGGTTAATAATGATTTCTCAAAATAATGGTGAATGAAAGGGATTAACAAGGGACAATCACCGACAATAGTTGTTAAACAACTACTATATGAGGGGTACCCCTATTTTGAGAAACACCCATATGGCTAGCTGTGGGGTGATGAGATGGATGATCATTATGGTTTAATCACTATGAGCTAACAACTATGAAAACCAGTGGAAAAATAATTGTCATCCATGTGAAGTATGGGTTGATTGGGTGATTTGGTCAATGGCTGCATACTATGGGTGGATGGTTAAGCTTACTTACAATTCACCCACGAGATTCCGCAGCACTGGGGACTCTGAACAAAAAGAAGCGAAACAAAACTTTTCTGGGTGGATTACAGCTATGAACTTTGCTTTTTAGCTTTTTTGGGATATGATTGATTTACCATATAACCACTAAAAGTTAGATTTTTAGCAAGAGATCTAACAGCCACCAAGTTGTGTTTCACTTCTTTTTACGCTTTACTAGACTCGATTCCTATGATCCCATCAGATTTGGGGCCATGAAAATGGACGACTTGGCATTCCCATGCGTTGGGTCAAGCAGTTAACCAACCAATTTCATGGGGATAACCACCAACAATAATAGGGAAAACAGTGGTTAATGATAGGGGAACCAGGGGTACAGGATTTTAACCCATAGCCCCACAAGTAGTCCGACACTTGGTACTGGTCAAGTGACTCTGTCAGCGTAAACATTTCTCAGTTGCATCATTGTACGATCACTTTGACGGTTTTCCATGTTCAATAGTAGTATCATTTGGGCTTACACAATTGTCAAGAGGGTAAATTCTGATCATATGAATAAAGAGGGCAGTATTGACTAGGACAGAGATTTCAGACAGAAAGGTAAGTTATGAGTGCTAAAGCAGCACTGTTGAGAGATACCACCACATAATCATTACAGCCGGGGATGTGTTGTTTGTTTTGTTAAGAATGCGCACGCAATATTTGCCAAAGGAAAATGCATGAACTCTGCCTGTTTGCTGTTTGTTTTCCATCCAAGTTTTTTGGAATCTTGTTTGCCTTCATGAATCTGGCTTCATCATGATTAATCTGGATAAATCCTGATCGATCCAATATCAAAAAGCATTTTTTCAATGGCTGCTCCAGAAATACTCCCCCACAATATCCCCAACATGGAATCCGTGTCTATGTTAGATAATAGTTGTTCAAAAAAAGACTGCATGCCGCAAGACATTGATATCGCGATTCATACTGATCAGTCGTCGCGCTTCTTGACTTGTATCTACTGGTCTTAGTCCATAGTCGCCAACATGAACCAAGTAGTACTACAGCCATTATCAACATTTATTGGCCAATGCTGAGCATGTTGAACCATGTGTTCTCGCATTTCCAGCCACGCTAGACCATTCCGAACCCCAGATTAACCTTTTAACAACCATGACTATCCATCGTGAAGCATTTTCCCCATCAGTCAATATGAACTATCCATGAGTTCACCCGTTTCTGCCTAAACATGTTTGCTTTTGCTTAACTGAGCAGCAACAAGTCAGTATATTGAAAAAATGCTAACATCCACCCTTATGAAGTATATTGACTACTACCATGAATAATCTACAGACCAAAAGCCAGCTGTTACTCATCATCACTGAGCATTAATTATCAACCATTATCATAACCACAGTTATTGACAACTATCAACTATGACCAATCATTGAGCATTACAGTCACAGACAGAATGAACCGTGAACCACAATTATTATCTAAGCTGTTATCTATCAGTATTAGCCATGTTTAGCGGTTGTCAAGTTGCTTGTAAGTTAATCATAGCCATCAGTCAGTATCAACCAGCACCAATCACTAGCTGATGAACCACTATTAAACCATCACTGACCAGTATTCATCATAATTCATCGCCGTCATTGAACAGTATTTACGACAGTTATCCTGTCTTAAAATCTGTTGATCAGGTGATGAACCATTCTGAGCAACCTATACTAGGTATTGATCCTAGTTTCGAACTACTGGCGCATCCTTCCTTAGCCGCATGTGACTTTGGTGATTGTCATCAACCATAGTCATTAATTGACCATAGTTAATTGACCAACCATAGTTGTTGACCACTGTGAACCAACCGTAGCGATCAACCATGGCTATTGACTAACCACTATTAATTAGCCAACCATAGCTAGTACTGTACCCGTGATGGTCAAAAGCTTTGGTTCCTCACCAACCATATCTATCAGCCTAATAGTTGACTTACCGCTAGTTATCACCGTAAGGAACCACGATTCCTTAACCATTCTTGGTTTAGTCGCTTATCAGCTATTAGTTAAGCCCTTGGTTAACCAAGAGTTTTGTTTTCAGCGCACTTAGTTAAACTAACCACAACCACAACTATCCCCTAACAATACTGACCACAACTAACCACTATTAGTTGCCCATAACTAGTCACCAATCTCTTCGTTTTGCTTGGTTGTTTGTCAATGTACGACTATTAATCAACCACTAGTTATGACCAGCACTCTGCAGAACGAAAAAGCCGTGATTTTTTTTTTATTTTTTGGTCGCCAGTTTTTTTTTTCTTAAATATTTTTTTGTTGATTTTTTGAGTGTCTACAGTGTAATGATTGATATCTTTCTTCGAATTGCTCAGTTTAAATGTAGAAAAATGTGAATCTTTTTCGTTGCTTCATTACCCAGATGGAATGTATTAGTTCTGTTTTCATGGTGGATTGTTAATGACTATTTTTGCGAGAATATTTTTGTTGCATGTTGAAATCAACCTGAGAAAATATTTGCATTAGAAAAAGGATGATATCGTTTATATAAAGGATTGAAGATCATACATTGATCGTACGGACATTGACGTTTTGTTTTGGAGTTACTAGGTTTGTTTATGTCAATTGTTGCACGTCGTTGCGTTTGTTTGTAGTTCGAATTAATTTTTTGAGTGCAGATAGATGAACATTTGGTGTGATCAAATTGAATGTTTGTAAGCAAAATGATTTGTAATTTTTAGTTGTGATATGTTCGACTTTGTGTCATGCGATATGAGAGGTTCATCTGTATGCGTCTTAAAGATGCGTGAAGTAAAAATGATGCGTGAATACATCAAAGAAAGTCCGTCATTTTCTTTACTATTGATAGTAACTTTATAAGATCACTCGTTGAACGCTCCCCCAGTTGAAAATTCCGTATCCTGGATATTTTAACAACGGGTGAGTGGCCAATGCATTTAAAAACGTCTGAATAACGCATCTGCGATTCCCAGTACCAGCAATCTGCTCCGAAGACCTCAATGCATTCTTGTCACTGAAAAAAACGCACTCGCTCATCACAAGTTCACATCCAAGATAAAGTAGTGAAAAATACTGCTTTTTCATTGAACGCTCCGCCCGTTGAAATTCCCGAATCCTTAATAATTCAACAACGAATGAAATGGCCAATGCATTTACCTACGTCTGTAAAACGCATCCGCGA
>VSDK01024472.1:475780-499131 GCA_009767595.1 Symbiodinium kawagutii
TCTTCTGACATTCTTTCTGACATATCTTCTGACATTCTCTCTGACATTCTGTCTGACATCTCTTCTGACATTCTTTCTGACATATCTTCTGACATTCTTTCTGACATATCTTCTGACATTCTCTCTGACATTCTCTCGGACATTCTTTCTGGCATATCTTTTGACATTCTTCTTGACGTCCGGCAGCAAACACTCGGCGTGGATGGCCGCGGTTGAGGTCCGGCAGCAAACACTGGGCGTGCATGGTCGCGGTTGGGGTCCAGAATAAACAGTCTTACTCTCTTGCCTTGCTATCTTTGTGTCTTCTTGCCTGTCTTTCTTTTTTTCCCTGGTTGCTTTCATTCTTGCTCTCACTTCCTTGCACCGTTACAACCTTGTTCCCTTGGCTTCCTTGCGCCCGGCACCCTTGCACTTTGTTGCCTGCACCCTTGCGCCCTTCTTTCTGGCACCTTGCGCCCCTTGCGCTCTTGCACCCTTGGCTTTCTTACACCCTTGTTCTCTTGCACTCTTGCACTCTTGCACCCTTGCACTTGCGTCCTTGCACTCTTACACCTTGCACTCTTGCACTCTTGCGCTCCAGTCCTCCAGTGGCCGGCAGCAGACACTCGGCGTGGATGGCCGCGGTTGAGGTCCGGCGAGGAGAAGGAGGAGAAGGAGGAGAAGGAGGAGAAGGAGGAGGAGAAGTCAGCTCAGATAAAATCTAACAACCCTCACCTGACAGGTGGGGAAAAAACATCGTACATTTTGGTTCAATCCAATAGATGATCAGTCGTTCGGCAACCAGATATTGACGATTAGTATTTGTCGAGTATCCGGTCGCTCTCCACCAAGTAAGCACAAGTTGACCATTTTTGGCCACTACCATGATATGATTAGCAATGTTTCACCATCACCATGTGAACCACCAACGAGCCATTGTCCACCACGATGCCAAACAAGCAGCCATTCATTGACCATCAGCCGTCATCATTAGCTATCAGGAACCAACAATTTAACCATCAGTAACCATGACTTAACACTTAGTCAAATAACCCCTGACTTAAAAACCATCGCCCATCAATCAATCATCAACCCTTAGGTACCCAAGAATGAATAATCTTCAAATCAACCAAACAATATTCAACCATATCTTGACCATCAATCGTTCGTGGCTTCCCCTGCCAGGCCACCTTTCTGTGTGCGGGGCGTTGCATGGGTACCAGCGACGGAGGCTGACGGGATGAGCGAGTGTGGTGAATGCTGGTGGATGATGGCTTGGAGGGCAAAGATGGTGATTGAATGGTTGATTCATAGTGTAAACTCTCGGTAAATGATGGTATGTTATAGGATAATGATGCTTAATGATGGTTGATGATGGTTGATGATGGTGATAAAATGTGATGGTGATTACTGATTACCCTTTGGTAAACTAACATGGCAATGGAAAATCCACAATTTATAGCTGGTCTTCCAGGACTTCCTATAACAATTGGGGATTTTCCATTGCCATCTTAGTTCACCAGAGGGTAAATGTTGATGTCAATATGCCCAAACATCCATTAATTGTCATTCATAGTAATAAGCCAACCATTTTTTGGGGGTCCCCATGTTGAGAATCCACCATATGGATCCATATGGTGAAAATTGATTCACTGAGCATCATTATGGTAGTAGATAATCGCAACGTTAGCTAATTCATTAATGATGATAACTGGCAAACTGGTGACTATAGTGTTCACTCAATGGTAAATGAGTATGGTCCTAGTTTAGCCAATGGTTCCTTTGCGCATTCCACGAATTGATTCTTGGAATGGTTGAAACTTATTGAAAAACGATTCATGATCGATACTCCTTCACACTGGTAGTGATGGATGCTCATGGTGGATAATTCCTTGTTGAGCTGAATTGTGTAAAAACGAAGGTCCTGATAATGGTCTTGCTTGAAAGGATAAAAGGAGCCAGACTTTCACCAGGACAAAGTGGGCAACCCACAGCAGGGTTGACAGCAGTCATTGAATCGCCAGATGTGGCTGGGATAGTTGACCCCCGAAGAAAAGGTTGCACGGTAGGGTGGCAAGACGAACTAAGAGTTGGATATGGGGTGAACCACTATTTCTTTGTAGGAAGACTAGCACCAACAATGGGTGGAGAATCCAATCCCTGGAGCCAACTCGTAACTTTCAACTCTGATTATTGGCAAAGGTCGTTCAGAACACAAGATCAATGCACAGCTGGCATTTGCAAGGGCACAAGCAAGTACAATAGAAAGTCACGCGGTATCATATCCCTTGAATAGAAGAGTATTCAACAGAAAATGGCCGCATATCAGTGGTGTAAAGCCAACATGAACCAGCACGGTTATGATAGCAAGCACAAGTGACTTCCTTGTTTGACCACGTGTTGGGGCTAAACCCTAGGAGAAATCAGTTCATTCCGTGCTCTTTGCTACTGGCCATTTGTAGTAAGTTAGCCATATACGAGTGAATGTTCTTTGGCGATTTCCTCTTGTTTGGTTAGTGATGTGACCGCTACTATTGGCAATTTGAAATTTGTGGTGGTTAATAGTGGTTAACCACTAATGTTTTGGGACTCTGTGGACAATTGCGATCTTTGAATGCCAAGCGAATCGTTGTTTGTACCCACTGGGAATCGTGTCAACGACTTGGACCTCACCACAACTGCTGGCGGTTGAAGCACTTTCCCCAGCTGATCTCTCTGGGTCTTCGTGGCTGGCTTCTACATCGTTGTTGATGAAAATCCAAAGGATCTTTTAAAGTAACCAGTAGAGGCATTATATGGTGATGACCGGTAGCCAATCCTGACCATCATCAAGCATTGTTTCAGCTATGATTCATCAACACCTGTCATTGTTGCCGCAATCAGCCATCATTAAGCACAGTTACTTGACCACTATTAAGCTTTATTAACCACGATTAAGCACTATTGACCACTATCAACCACTATCAACCACTATTAAGCACTATTAACCACTATTAACCGCCATATTAACCACCATACTAACCACCATTAACCACCACATTAACCACCATTAACCACCATATTAACCACGATAAGTCAACATCCAGGAGTATGTTTGTGATCACCTGGACTGCTGAGGATCGGACAGCGGCCATTTCTTGCCTCCCTTGAAGTCCTCTGAACGCGCCACTCACGCTGCTTCTTGGCAGATCAAAGGTGGTTGGAGATCCTGTTGAGAATATAGTGGTTAATGTGCTTGTACTGGTTAATCGTTAATTATTGATTAATGATGGTTAATGATAATAGCCAATTACTGATGGTTGATAATTAGTGGTTAATAGTTAACAGTAATATATAACAATATGGCTATGGGTCAAGCAGTTAACCAAACAACGTTCATGGGGGACAATGACCAACCAATAATAAGGAAAACAATGGTTAATGATAGGGGAACCAGGGGTACAGGGTTTCGACCCACAGCCATATAGTGGTTAATGATGGTACTTGTTATTTGTGGTTGTTAACAATGGTTGGTTATCAATGGTGGATGATATTTAATAACTGGTCGTCCTGGGGTATGCTGGTAATATTCAGCAGCCTATAAGCAACAGGTAGGATTAATGGTGATCATACTCAATAATTCTTGATAGTGACCATGGTTAGCTAGTGCATTTCGAGTACTTCCTATTGTTGACACCTATTAAACTTGCAATCATTCTTGCAGTCAACCATTGCTTTTGGAGATTCTTGTTGAGAGCTACATCAACACTGGTCGAATCCCCAAAGTTCAATCAACAAACTACGGTGCCTACTGTTTATTCCCACTGGATTAGAACTACCGGTTGAATCATTGCCATTACAAATACTCATTTGTTCTCTTTTAATGGATTATGCATGACTCTTACCGATTGATCTCAATATGTTGACTGACGAGTGGTTCAATCATCATTTGTTGGTGAGGCTGGTTGATCATCCGTCGGCTATACTGGCTTTATAGCACTGGCTTTCAGTATCATGGACCATCATCCTGGCTGAATCAGCATTGTACAAATCGCAGGTCGTGCTTCAAAATGAGTACTCTAGAGATCTTAAACATTCAAGTAGTATCATTAATCGTAGACCATCAGGAACCATCTAGCATCAGTAATAAGCTTCAACCATCATTCTTTCTATCATTTCTTGTGGTTGTTGGTCAAATTCCTCTTATTGTTGGTGATTAGCCATCAACCATCTGTCACCACTCGTCAATTTGAATGGTTGCACTTGCATATGGTCACTACACTAGTGGTTGACCGCCATGGGTAACCACGAGGGAACCATGGTCAACCATGGTGTCACCATGATCATGGAGTGCTACCTGGACATTCAGATATCTTGCTAGTTGTCGTAGCCACTCTTCAAGCTTCACCAAGTTCAACTCGTTGTGGACAACCAGCAACAATCAGCTGGTGAAGCAGACTGAATTTGTTGTTCTTGCTGGTTGTTCAACTCGTTATGAAGAGTGATTTAATGATTAAGCCTCATGAACAACTAGCAACATTATTTCACTGGTTTGTCGGTTGCTTGTCATTATTTTGCATTTGTTCGATTACTCACAAATGGTTGGTTGGTTGACTAATATTTTTTCATAGGGTGGTTCAACCACGAACCAGAGAAAAATGGCAACATTAATGAACAATCAGCAGTTTAAGGCAGTTGTTTGCCATGAATGGAGTATCATTAACAATCAGCAACAATCATCCTTCATGATGAATAGGTATGTGCCCTTATCAACAATGAAAATCGTCATATAGTTCATCAGATCGACCTGAACATCATTAAGCATAGTCAAGTTTTTCCCATGATCAACATTGGTCATCAATCTTCAAGGGCTGCACACTGCACACCATCACCGCACTTCAAATAAGCATCAACAACAGCAATGAATCGTCATCAGCCACTAGCCACTATCGTCAACCTGATCAGCAACCATCAAACCATTGATCAATCACGACCTAACCTTCATCATTACAATTATTAAACACCGTCAAACCCATCATTTCAATAGCACCTCAAACCACTCACACCAGTGTAGCTTTGCAAATTGAGCACCATTCATCAAGCCACCATTATCATGGGTGGCCCATGGTTGCTACACTAGTGTTGATAGTGGGTTCATTGAACTCCTCAAACCATCATCAGAATCATTATTTAGCAACGGATTCACCCACCATGGACCCACCATTAACCCACGATTCTCATCCGTGTCAAAAACCAAGTCTCACCATTAACCATACTATTATGGCAACTATTAGTCCAACATTGACCCACTCTTGACCCACTATCAACCCACCATTAACCAACCATTCACCCACGAAAAAAAAAAAATCTCAACCCATCACTCACCATGGCTTCACACTCGTGTCAGCCGCGTCGCGGTTCAAGGAGAGACATGCACTGGGCTCCATGATGAATCACTTTGGACGGCGCTCTGCTGCTGGAAATGTCAAAGGAGTGAGCGATCTCAGTGGCCGCAGCGCGACGCGCGATCCACGGGCGGAGTTTGGGCAAGTGGCTTGAGATGCTTGATGAGTGATGGTTGAATGGTGGTTGAATGGTGGTTGAATGGTGGTTGAATGGTGGTTAGTGATGGATAATGATAATGATGGTTTAATAAGTGGTGAACAAGCTAGTTGATAATGATTGATAGTGACTAATGATGGTAAATTAGTGATGGTCAATGATGATGCATGATGATTAACAATGGGTAGTGATGGGGAATACTAGCCATCATTAATGGTTGAATGGTTGGGTTGCTGAATGATGGGTAATACTCACCTTAATATAGGAACGCAATTCTTAGTAAAGGTTAAAATTGATGGCTGTAAACCCACTACCAGTAATGAGCCATAAGTTCTATATTAGTGAACCTATATACAATTTACGATCAACAAACTATCAACCACTGATTCACCGTGAAACCATTAATTCACTAGTGGTTGAACAATCGTTATCAAACTAACGGATTACCACTAGTGGTAACTATCACTACTGGTAGTGGTTAAGTCACCGTCAATCCGTCAATTGACGGACTGTGACATGACCGTTATTTGTTAATTACAGATGATTAACCATTGGAAACCCTTTTTATTTGTTCTTATCTATCAACCACTTCGAACCATCTATTCATTATTCACCAACCATTATCAACTATCCATTCACCATTGTATCCCTTTGAATCTTACCTGTATCAACTAGCCATTATTTCACAACTAGCCATTATTTCACCACCATTCGGCCATGATCAGCCATCCCCCCATCATTAACCATTATCAACCATTAATTGACATCTAAACCATTGATATCAAAAGTAAATAATCGTTGATGATCGGAACATGGTTGGATATTCGTGGTTGATAAGGGCTAATGAATGATTTTTTTGTTGATTAATTCATCATGAATTCATTGATTAACCACTAACCATTCACCATTCAACCATTCTTTTGCCATCGTTGGTTAATGATAGAAGCAGTGATGGTTTTGTCATTGGTGAAATCAACCATTAGTTCCTTATCATCAACCACTAATTCGTTATTAAAACCATTATCAACCAGTATCAACCATTAATTGACATCTAAACCATTGCTATTAATACCAAATAAAGGTTGATGATCAGATCATGGTCAAATAAACCATTGACATTAACAACCATTAGCCGTTTATCAATCATTAGTTGTAATAATTAATTGTTGTTAATGGTTGACATTGGATTATCGCAATTTTATCCTGATTATCAACTGTTGGTCAAATCAACCATTGGTTATAGCCATTAGTTATAGCCATTAGTTTTTACCATTAATTATAAGCAATAACCATTAACCATTATTAAATCAACCATTCTTTCACCACCGTTGACGGTCGTTTCTCCGAGGGAGTGCTCCTCTACAGCTCTGCAGCGCTGTGTATCTCCTGTCTCGCGGCCTACTGCACCGAGCTGAGCTCTCGCGCCGGCTCAGGCGTTCCAAAACGGGGTGGGGGGGGTAGCCATGGCTACAGCCAGCCCTGGTTGATGATGATTGGTGGTCGATTAAGTGTCTCATTAGCTAGGTGAATTAGGCAGTGGTTTCCCGATGGTTGGAGGATGTTGAATAGGTGAACAAGCAACCAACTAGGGGGCAAAGCCCAGAATAAGAGGTGTATAAGAATCAGTGAAAACTGTGGGGATACAAGCAGCCTCAGGGAAATGATTAGCACAACAGTTGTAGTATAAGCGCAAGTTTAGCGATATACCAGTTTTCTGCAATATGACGATTATACAGATATAGCCAACCAACAGCCACAATGATATAAGGATAGCAATTTTTACTATGGTCACCATTGTGAATACAACCGCACCGCACTTTCTGAGGATGCAAAAATCGTCCATTTTAAGGATAGAAAAGTTATACAGGATATACTCAGCTGATTTCTCACCAGTCATGCTGATTATGATTGGCATGTCATCAACAATCACCAATATGTTTGGTGAAAATATCGGAATTATTAACTTTGATATGATAGTCGGTGTTTTTTCATATTATCAACTATCGGTCACCAATATGTAGATCAATTGTCAAATGTATTGGTCTAACATGGTTTAACATGGTGATTGTTGGCGATAATACCAATACTATTGATTAACACATTGTCACTCCAACAATATGATCTCTCGCCAACAATGACGTCACTGTGATAATGAACCTATATGACTATAATTTTCAAGCTGTGTTTTTTCAATCCAATGTTACAGATGATAGAATCTATGTAGCTTTGATATACCGGTATTAAGTGTTCTGTACTGTAACATATTCATCATTTGAACAAATATTTTATCAAAACCATGATGGTTTTTACCAGATGATTATCATTGGTGATAACGGGAACAATGTTATATCATAAAAATCGTTGTTGTTTGTTGACCAGATGGTTATTATTGCTTTATCGCCTGCAGGGATACCCTTCCAGCTGAGCAATGAAAGTTGCGTCAGCTTGGGAGCTGCCACCCTGAGCTTCGGGGAGGGACGATCTCCATGAGGGGACACCCGAAGGTCGAAGAAGAAAGTGGTATGATGTGAATGTTTGGCTGGTGAATACTTGTGAGTATTGGCTGATTAATACTGGTGAATACTGGTTTGATACCAACACAAGATGGTAAATAAGTGGTGAATGCAATCGTGAATAGCCGATCCGCCACCACATCAACAACAGTTTGGTGGCTCCCATGATTCCACCAGTCGTTAGAGCATTGAGCAGAATTGAGCATCACTAACAACCCATGACCATCAGTGACCTTCATTGAACATCACTAATCACCAAGCACATGGTTGATAGCATCACTGACCAAACAAATAGGTTGATCTGCTTGATATGTTCCATCATTGACCAAGCTTATCCAGTATCCACCATCAATCAACCATGAATTCACCAAGATCAAAAGTGGCGGTGACTAACCACTATCAATTATCAACCACCATCAACTGTTAATTCGCCAGTCGTTAGCCATTGCTGATGCATGTTTAAGATATTGCTGCATTGCTTAATCATTGTTAGCAATTTTCAACCACTTATCATTAATCATCATTATCCATCAATTAACCAGTACTCAACCATCATTCATCCATCAGTTACCTCATCAATTAACCATGAACATTTTACTTAGACATTGTTGACCACCGCGAACCCATCATCAACCATCAATATTCATCAATTGTGGTTGTTCACAAGTTTTTTCACGCACCTTAACCATTACTCAACCACTGTTCAACCACTATGACGACCCATATCATTCACTACTGCGGCGGTAGCGGCCGTCCAAAGGGACACGACCCGTGACCGTCGTGACGCGTCGTTGCCTAGGCCACTGCAAACGGCTCTATCCACTTCTCCGCTTTGAGGTGCCAAGTCAAGTCCTAAAGGATGGGGACCGTCGTGAAGGAGGGTGGTGGATGGTGATGGTTATGGATGGTGGTTATACATGGCTATGGGTTAAGCAGTCAACCAACCAACTAATGGTTAACTAGCTGGTTAATGGTTAATAATAGGGGATGATAACTAACAAGTATAGGGGATATATACCAGCTATATATGGCTATGGGTCAAGCAGTTAATCAACCAATTTCATGGGGGTTCAGTTCAGCAACAAAACTGTCGGGAAAACAATGGTTAATGATTGGAACCCAGGGGGACTAAGGGTTTTGACCCACAGCCACATGATGACTAATGGATAACCATTAATGGATGGTGAATGGATTCAATGGTGACGGATGGTTAGTTGTTTGTTATCAGTTCATACATAATGGATGGGGACCATGCATGGTGTTTCTTGATGCCTACTACTGTGTCATGATGAATGAGGAGGAATCAAGGTGAAGGATTCTCAGTGGGGAATGATCATGATGAATGATGAATCATTCCCGACTGATGAGTGATGATTATGATGAATGATAAGCACCATTAGTATCCATTAGCTACTGATAAAAAATCTATGACCAGAAACCATTAGTTTGATATACACACATTAAACTCTTGCTGTTGATCCGCCACAACCCCTTCGCCCCGCAGTGCGTCACCGGTTGCTTTGCCAGATTTGCTGGGATTCCTCCAGCGAGACCCAGCGGTGGACGCGCAGCGAAAAGCTTGGAGTGACTACGTGCTTGAAGCGGAGCTGGGAGATGGTAGGGGATGAGAGCTGGTTGGGATTTTATAGGGGTTAGAACCATTAAAAATGGTCAATAATAGGGGATAAGTAACAATAAAGGTGAAACATCTACTGGTTGGTGTTTTGATTCTTTGATTCACGTGTTTCATTTTCCGAAGTAATTTTCAACAAATGATTGGTTGACTAATAAGGTTTAAAAGGGTTGGCAAATTGCTGTTTCATCTTCCCAAATGCGGTTAATAACAAATGGTTGGTTGACTTGCGCATGTTTTTCAGAAGGGTTGAAACCACCAACCAGAGATGATACGAGGGTAGTGGGGATGATAAGAGTGTGACAGTTGAGAACCAGCAATGAACTACTGTAGAGAGAGATGATCATTTGGTGGTGGTATGAGCTGGCGACATGAGGGTAATTGAAAACCAAAAATGATACTCAGCAATGATAGTCCTTGTGGTTAGTTTATCAGTTTATCTAGCAATGAGTAAAACATGCTATGACCAAAGTGAAAATCCAGTTCGTTAAAAAGTTGCTTGATAATCAATATTGATTCTCAGTAGTGGGAGTTCATGAATCAGTTGGTTATTTGAATCAAGAGGAGTAATTCGTTAAAATTACTTGGTTGCTGATCATTGGTGATAGTCAAGAATTCAGAATCAATAATGTTCAAGAATGATATAGCTGGACGATCATCACCAGTGATAGTCAGCAACAATAATCCACAGTTGACCGTAAGGGATGAAAATGTGGGTATGTGCTAAAATAGGGTAACCAGTAACCCACCAAAACATGATCAGTTCACTGGGAAACCACGGGTTTTGGGGGTACCACGACCATGGCTTGGCACATATCCATGTGTAGATCATCAATGATCTTTCAGTTGGATGATTGGCCTCTGAAGTTCGATGGTCAATCAGCTGGATGACCACGGTGATAGTTGAGAGTCGTTGTCTTCAACCAACAACTGCAAGATCAATTGTCTTTTGGTGTCCGATTTTTTGGGCTTCCAAATTTTGAGAAACCAGCAGATCGCGGCTTAGTTGATAGTCAAACATCAATAATTACCCATTGACAGCTGAGAAGTTGGTTGAAGATTGAGAAGCAGGCGGATCATCCCATGAGCAAAAAGACTATGGTTTTCGCGAGGTGCTGGTGAGCTGGTTTTGCTGAATTGTAGATGAAGCCGTGATGGTTTTGGTGGCTCATGGTGGTTCATGATGGTTATGAGATGGTTCATGATGGTTTCATTGGATTACTGTGCTGGTTCATGATGGTGAGAACTAATCATGATGAAAACCCGATTCCGGGCGGTTCAGTCCTGCTTATCAAGCATGAATTGGCCAGTGGTACTCATGATTAAATGAGATTAACCATTGGTCAACATGGACAATGTTTTATCAGCCATGATTACTAATACTTTACGGATAAATAGCTTCAATCAATCTATTTTTACTTCATGAAAAATAAGGCGATTGTGGCAACAAGCAGTTGGCATAATGTGCCTTGGCACTATGATCATCAAACGATTGTGGTTGCAGTGTGTTGCCGCAGCTGGGGATGAGATTCTCGCATGAATGGTATCTATATTGAAGGCAGATAGCCTGTAATAACCATGTGGATATATGATTCTCATTGAAGTTTCACCACCCAACAATTCTTCGACGTGGATGAAAGTGAACACCAGCCATCCGGAAAAATGGGAAAGTGAACACTAAACATATTTGAACATCGTAACACAGACTCGACTCGTTTGTACTTCTTGTTTGTAGTTTTTGACGATATCTACTCGGGCTTGAGCCATAAACATACCACTTGAGGAAAGGAATAGCGCTGTGGGAAGAGTTCAAGACGCCACCAAAGAAGTCGTGTAAAATCTTCGATGGGATCACCGATCAGGCAGGAGAATCACCAGAATTGGCGCCCGTTTTCATCAATACCTTAGCGCCACACCATGGCTCAACCGTGCGAATCTGGCTAGTTCATGGTCAATGAATGGCTAATGGTGAACTATTGCTTGAGGAACTAGGGATGAATGCTTGATTCATCAATAGGGTTCATGTTTAATGATCAACTCGTGGTTAATCAAGAATTTAACTTTTGGGTTCAATATGGTGCATGGTAAATTAACTTATGGGTTGCTGGTTCCGATATCTTTGGAATAAGCAGTCTCTGGTTGTAGGTTAATGTTGATTAATTGGCATTTTCTGAAAAATAGGGGTACCCCGAAAAAGATTGGGTTATTGTCGTAAGAGGTTCATATTGGATGACTACGGGGTACCTCATTTTGAAAACACCCAATCCAATTTCCTTATGGTTCATGGCTAATGATTAACTAATGGCTGATCAAAGCGTAGCCACTTTCGGCTCAATCGCTTGTCAGATTTCGCACGCTGCGCTGGCGGGTTGGGAGCTCGGTGATGTTGCTGTTGGAGGTTAGCTTCCGACTGTTACAGGGCAATGGACCATGAAATCTCCATAGTCATGGACCAGTGGTGAATGGCGGATGACCAGTGGTCAATGGCGGATGACTAGTGGTGAGTGGCGGATGACTAGTGGTGCTAATGGCTGGTGGTTAGAATGCCGATGGTGAATTTGTGGTTTGTCACTATGGTTAATGATGTGGTGAATGGTTCATGCTTGGCTAATGGTTCACAAATACCTCTGCCATAGCGACTAAATGATTGCAATCGCCTGTTGTGGTGGTAGGCACGGAGATAGAGTACAGCAGTTGTGGGTCATGTATAGACGCAATCATGAATAGCAGGCGTAAACGAATCCTAGCCTATAGCAGGCAAAAATGATGCTAATTAGTTTCGACGATGAAGATCCATGATATGTTCATGAAACCATTTCGACTCGAACTGAGCTGCTCTACCTGTGAAATTGCCGGGGTTGGTAGTATGAAGTGTTATTGATCAGCATTATCTATCACTGAAGCATCACTCAACCAACCAGCATTATCAAGCTTGAATTGCCTCATCAATTAGCCATCATCAATCACCTTTGAGTTACCAGCACTGACATGCATTGACCATGAATTAGCCATCAATTTACTATCATTATTCATCATTAGCTATCAACCAGCGATGAAATCACCAAATTGACCCTCGAAACTTAAGATTCATCAATCCAACCAAAATCACCATTCAATATCACATCAATCACCATCAACTAGCCATCATAGCACCATCCAAAACCACATAAATCATCCAAATCACTACCATCAAATCATCATAAATCACATAAGTCACCATGAAATCATAAATCACATAAATCCAAACTCACACAAATCACCATCAAACCACATACATCCTCATAATTCATTGCCAAATGAACCATCAATTCATTCACCATCCAAAACCACCATCCAAACTCACATAAGTCACCATCAAATGAACAATCCAAACTTACATAAATCACACAAATCACCACCAAATCACCATCAAACCACCATCAAATCTCCATCAAATCACCATGAAATCCCCATCCAAAATTCCTTCCCTTGGAACATCCCAACGCGCCAGGGGGCGGCGATGGCATCTGTGGGATGCTTCGAAGTGAGCCTGGCCGCCCTGCTGGGCGCTGCGGTGACCAAGGCGCCAAGCCACGTGTTTTCGTCACCGGTGAGTGGTGGTGGGTGAGTCGTGGTGGGTGCTGGGGGTCGGTGAAACTGGGAAATGACTCGTTGATGACTCGTTGATGACTCGTTGGTGACTCGTTGGTGACTCGTTGATGACTCGTTGATGACTCGTTGGATCTAGTTTAGTTGGTAAGTGATGATTCAGAATACCATTTCATGGTATTTATCATCAGTTTTAAGTGGTTGGTCAGAAAGCATCAGCAACCACCATCAAGCAGATACCATACAGGGACCGCGAACCACCCAAATGAATTTATGTGTACAAATGAAATTGTATGAAGTTCATGTTTTGAAGAGAAGCATCAAGTTTTATTACGTAACCTCAATGTTCAGAAACGCCATCACAATTTGGCACCGGTTTCACTGCAAATTATTCAGTTTTCAGCGAAATGATCTTTCGGAAAAAAAATAACAATTTGTTCCTTTTGATTAACAACTATTTGATCCATAAAGTTTACTATTTGTTTTGCATGGTTTTTAGCGACCGATAAATTGATGGTTCACGGAAGGAATGCGCATGATGGTGAACCATACAGGGTCCTATCAGCGCATGATTTTTGTGGAAAGACCTCCCTGGCCAACGGTCAGAATGCGGAAATCATGCGAGGGATTGTTGCTTACCAATAGAATCAAGCATCCTAAACGAACCATGTACAACCATAGTCAAACATATGCTGAATGTTTTTGGACCATGGCGATTTGGCGATGGTCAGCGTTGTAGCACCATGATTATTGATCATTGATTATTGACTTACACATATGAATCATATGAATTTTGCCAGCACTTGGATCAAGACTGGCCAGAAAACCTTGCGTTCTGAACTCACTGCGGTTAGTGAACGATTGGTTCTGTGGGTGCAATAGCTGTCCTGGGATTCCAAATTCACCAAGTCTAATGATTTGACAGCCTTTTGAAACTGGGATTCCATGATGGCTATGATCCATTTATGACTCATTAATGATTCATTTATGATTCATCATGGGATTCCAAATTCATCGAGCCTTAGACACGCCCCGCGAAGCATCGCATTGATAGCTGCTGCTACTGCTGCTGCTGTTCTTACCTTGCGACAGTCTCGCCTCCATCCCAGACCTGCCTCCACAGGCTTCCGAAAAAGCCTGGGAACGTTGGAGCAACCGACCAGAAAGGGACAGCTCTTTATCCAAAGTGTCTGGCTGGCGAGTTGTTTGTCACCTATGTGGAGTTGGTTAGTTGGCTGGTTGGCTGGTTGGTTGGTTGATTGGTTGGCTGGTTGATTGGTTGGTTGTTCGTCTCTTTTTGTTTACGATGGTCGATGTTGGCTGTTGATCTTGAGACGTTGGTTTTTCCATGGTGGCGCCTTCAAACCTTGGAATGCCACCGTCAGGATGATGAAACGTAAGCGCTGGCTGCAGTAGATCATGTTTGTTGGTTGTTGACGGGAATGGATCTGGCCACTAGCAACCTCCCATTATCCATTGGAACGGGGGATCTATGTGTTAGGAGTGCCCCCACCCTGGTGGTTTATCAGTCCAGGGATCCAAGTGACCACCGATTTGGCCACGAGTTCGTCCATGGTGGTTGACGACCAGTCACGGATATAGTCTACTTGCAGTGAACTGCTGGTTGGCGGTTTCAACCATTTTGATTATTTTCCCTAGTGGTTATTAACAATTGGTTGGTTGCCTAATATTTTTCATAGGGGTTGAAACCACCAACCAGACTAAGTCAGTAGCATGTTAGCACCAAAAATTGCTGGCAATGCTTAGCAAGACTTCAGTGGTGCTTTTTGTGGCACTGCAATAAATTGATTCAACCAGCAAACAGCAACAAGATGATTTTTTTAACCATGAACATATCAATCTTAAACAGCTACAGGTGTTTTTGAAACTGTCATAAACAAGCTGAAGGTGTTTGGAAGGGCGACCACTCGCTTGTACACCCAAAATTTTCCTCCCTTGTACACCCGGTTACCTGAGATCTTGTTTTTCTGTGGCAGGCGTGGTACTTTGAGTCCATGGAGTCAGCCTCCGCATGCTTTGCGCAATGTAAATCGCGCAGTAAATAGAACCAAGACCCCGAAAGCCCCCATGTCCCCATGTCCCTAAACCAAGACCCTAAAAGGCCCCCATGCCCCCATGTCCCCATGCCCCCATTTGTTTTCACTTTGTGCTGCAACGCTCCAAAGATGGGAAGTACGACCAATTCGGCCAATATTGTTCGATGCGGGATGCGGACTGGAAGACCGCCGTCCGCTTTACGGAGTGGGCCAAGGAGACCATCTCCGCGCGGGACCCAGGATCTTTGCAGGGACAAAATTACCAGTAATGGTTGACTAGTCAATCGTTGGTTAGGTGACATGGTTGGCTAGACAATTCATAGTTCTTCTGTAGCAATAGGTATAAGCCATGTTAAGGGTTAACAATCACATTGGTTACTTCATACTGGTAGTTGGTTAGATTCGCAATATCTCTGGCGGTTCAGTTGCACAACTTACTAATTATTGGAGTTTGTTTTGGCATGTTCTTGAAATTGTCATTATTTCCTTCTGATTATTGGTGATCCTTGCATTCCTACTGATTATGCTTGATTACTAACGTGTGCTTTGTCATGTTGTGCTCTTCAAGTGGCTGCTTTTGTAATCAAGTTTATGCGTTCGTTGCCGTCACTTCTTACGCGGCTGCTGCTACACGGCCCGCAGCATTGTATTGGATATATTGGATTTGCGATCATGTTTCCTCTCGATTGCCTTTAGAAAACAGAAAACACGGGTATCAGCTAGCAGCATTTTTCACCGAAAAAGAAGCCCAGCAACTTTGCTTGGTCCCTCGGTGGCTGAGGTTAAAAAGCGGCGGGGAAAAACCTCAAGGCGCGCGCGCAGAAGGAAGAGCGCCGTGATTGAGGTACTTCTAAAAAAGCGCCGGGGCCTGGCGAGATCTCTGATGCGAGCTCACTTTGATTGCATTCAGCACTTGATGCATGAGTTCCACCGTGAACATTGATTCGCGAGACAAGTGGATGATTTAGATATATGTGTCAATAAAGATGGTCTCAAGACCATTTGTTGCTTCAAAGGAGCAATCCAGTTAAGAAATTCACGGCGCCCGCGGAAGACATCCTTTGGGTGAAGCGGGATGCCTGTGCAGAGGACAGGGAAAGTAGGAAAGTGTTGGAAGTATGTGCAGCATTCAGATTTGATTGCTTCAGGAACTTGAATTCCCAGCTCATCGCGAAGACCTCCGAACAGAGGCACGGTGTAAGAAGTTTAGCTGATGCGGTAGTTCTCAGTTTATCAACTTTGGCAGGTCATGCGGCATGCACGGCGCTGAATTTTGGACGACTATACGCAGGCAAAACATTGGGAAGAGCATAGAATCATGAGTCATGAAGATGGAGTTTCTTTTCGCTGGAGAGCTGTTACGCTCATGTTTCCTGATCAGGCTGCGTGGACAGAGCGGCTTACCTGCGATTTTGAAATTTTTCCGACCAAAAAATACTGAGCTGACCGCTTGCTCAGGGTTGCCAGGCACAACATTGCAACCATACACATACAGACCATGCTTTGGCATTTGATTAGCTCGAAGAACATCATATGTGAAACCGAGCCAGCATCGTGGTTGAAGCGCGTGCTGCATGACCGACCTTGAATGGCATCATGTGCTGATGGCTGTTTTTGGAGGTCGTAGGCAGCAAAGTTGTCCATGTCATAGAGGCCTGCTAAGGCAAACATCGGTCAGTTCAAGACTGCCTTGGCCTCTTGCAATGAAAACATGCTGCATGTTTGGGTCACCATCGCATCGCGGGGCCAGCTTTTCAGCGGACCATGGCACTCAGCAGCTAGGCCACAAGTTCGGCAATCAGAAGCATGAGCCTCCAAAGACAAGCCGACAGGAAAGCCGTTTCCCAATATGACCCGCCAGGGTCCAGTTTGGTGGAAGACCCGGAGTGGTCCATTGATGGCTCCAAAGAAGGCACAGCCTTTTCCGATGAGGACCGTTCAATTGAATCGCACGGGGTCCACAGGCCCAACTTTGTGTGATGATTTCTGTAGGACGTGGGGCGCTGGCCGCCGTCTGGGAAAATCCTCTTCATTGGGGGGAGCCTTCATGCTGCGATACTGACCAAATGCGAATCAAATATTCAACCAACGACAAGCTGTGATTGAAAAAGAAGTGCGCCTGCTTTTTGTGCCCCGGACAACCTACTCTTCTTGGGGATCCGGTTGGTCGAGGCCAGTCAGCAGTCCCGACCACGATTGTCAAAAATCAAGCATTCTTCTGCAGGAAGAGGTTGTCAAGGTGATCCCGGACCACGCCGTCCAGGGTACATGTTGGGAGGGGCAACCTTACCACATTACCCTGGGGTGGATGACGTGGGATAGGACGGCTGAAGCCATTGCTGTCAGAGCGCGACAGAAAACATTTTGCGCGCCTTACGGCGGTGAGCAATGCATGCTTGCGTCCTTTTTTTCTGCCAGTCATGGGTGGAAGGCGCCGTGTTGGATTTCCAGCGTCTGACATTAAGAAACCGGTTTCAAATTGCAGAGCGGATGCAATCGAAAGCTACGATGCAATAAATTGAAAGCTACAATCAAAATTCCATTTGCAGCCAGGCCCGAAGTAAGACGGCATATATGGTGATGAACGAAGTTGCGCTAGCTCTCTTGGATCTTATAAGCTCCCATGCCCCCATGTCCCCATGCCCCCTGTGCCACCATGTCCCCATATGTTCCCATGGTTTTGGGTGCATAAGTGAGTGAATGGTTGGGTGCGCAAGTGAAGGGCTTGCCGTTTGAAAAGCACCTTCATCCCATTTCCCCACTTCAGGCAGGAGAATCTTGAGCCACGGGTCGCCGGTGAACCACACCTGCAATGCTTTAGAAACTGCCATGCGAGTAGGGTCAAACAAACATGTGGTGTCATGAGTGGTTGATTGAGCAGAGTCAGTACGGTCGCTACATGTCTCCACTATGCATAATTGAATTTGGTAGCAAGCATTGGCCCTGTTAAGTGGTTTTGCCTATCCATGCTTGCGTTGGAGTAGGAAATCTGGAATTGATCAATTCCCCCTCTACTTGCTGGCCGTTCTGAATATATGTGGCATATTGTATCACATCGTTGTTGTTTGTTCAATGTGTTGATCATGAAGCTGTTCTCCTTGTTTGTTGTTTGAAGATTACGCGCCCACAAATATTGAGTTCGCTCCTGTAAACCGCCAGTGCCAAAAATAGATCTCAACGACTTCTGTTTGGGTTCTGATACCCCTATTATTTGTTGTTTTTTGCCGATATTGCCCATGATTTGTTTGGTGATATCATATCCTTATCTTACGTTGAACTACAATGATGAAGTCACAGTCTGACAGGGACATGAGAACGCAAGCAGAAGTGGTCCCGGCACCCAATGTTAAATCTAATGATAACCGTCCTGAAGTAGTTGATGATTTTTTAACGATCAACCATTAACCATTATCAACCCCCATAACATTAACAATTGTTTACAACCATACTATAGTAATAGTAATTAACAGTTCATGATCAGGTATCATCCACCATTTCATTTTCAAAAAATAGTAATTACTACAAATTCACAATCATATAATAATCTATTGTCCGGTGGTATCATAGTAATTTACAACCATATAGCAATGCTTGGTGATCATTTTATTATCCAAAATTGGTTGATTCATTTTCTCATTACCGGATTCAAGCCACCAACCAGCTGACCATGATCCCAATGATGTCCATTCACGGTTGGGTGAGTTGGGGTATAGTTAGGGTGACCATGTGTGGTAGATGTAATTATTGTCAAAAATTGTTTAATTATAGTTAAATTGCGTCCCACAACATGTTTTAAAACATGTTTTGATTATAGTTTAGAATTATTTGATTTAACAAATTAAACAAATTAGCATGCTAAATCTACTTGTATCCAGGCGGCCCTACTCACCACTTCACCCTGGCCAGGCCGCTCGCGTCGCCCGCCATGAAGTGAACCATGCAGCGGCGACGGCGCGGGGCGGTGTTTTCCAGGGCTGCCGGTGGACGGTGATGGTAATGCTACAGGGATGCTATGGGATGATGGTTACTGATGGTGGTAGGTTACTGATGGCTAATCCACCGTTTACTGATGGTTAATGGTTACTGATGGTTGATGGATGTTAACTGATCATAGTCGGTAATGGTTACTAATGATTAATGCTCATGATTTGCGAACCCAACTGGGCCAACTCCCACGACACCAACGCAGCAGCTAACCCTTTTGGTCGCTTCACGGTCGAGGCTTCTTGTCTTGAGCCAAAAACGTCAGAGGTGTCACTCTGAGCGTGGCTGGGTGAAACCTCTACCTGTTAGGGCTGGGGTGCTAAGCATGCACTTTACACGGGGTTCACATTCGCCCCTCATGCACTTTACACGGGGTTCACATTCGCCCCTCATGCACTTTACACGGGGTTCACATTCGCCCCTCTGCTTAGAAGCCCAGCTGCACTGAATTTATCAGCGCGTGAAACTCGGCTCCGCGCACTAAGCCGCAGGAGCTGCTCCGCGCTCAAGGTCGCAGGAGCTTAACCACGCTGCTTCCTTTTAGCAGCCTCACTGGTTTCTTTCAGATGCCAATCTTCGGACGACCTACCCTGCTGGCTGACACTCTGAGCCCACTCCAGCAGATCCTGGGCAACTTGACTCTTGGCTGCCACTTCAAGGAAGATGCTCAGCTCGTGATTCCCACGAGACGAAGTCGTCCAGTTCGATGAACCCAGAATTCCGATGACCTTCCCGGGCAGTTCTGCTATCAGGCTCTTAGCGTGCAGAGCCCCGTTGAATCCCAGCTTTCCTCTCCCAGCCGCTTCGTAATGCGGTCCCAGAGGTGAACCGACTGTGAATAACACCTCCAGACCTGAAGCCCTGGCCTGATCGATCACCCTTTTCTGTTCCTGGTTCTTGGATGTCTGACCGCGGTCAATGCTGACCCGCAGGTGGCACCCAGCATCTTGCGCTAACTTGAGCGCTGGCAAGATTTCCACGCGATCAATTGCGTAGGCTGTGAAGAACACCCTATAGCTCCTTCACCTGCTTCTGCGCATTCACTCAATACTTCTATCGCTGTTTCCTGGGTGGCGATAGCTCCTCCCAAGATTCGGTAGACTGGTGTCTTTTCAGTCTTTGGATTCCCCCGTGTCTTGGCACCTTTCGGGTTCTCTTTTCTGACGTCGATTTCTTCTTCGACGCCCTTTTCTCTTTGGATGTCTTCCAAACAGGGCAACTGCTTTTCTCTAGTTGCCTTAGCTTTGAGCGTCCGAAGGTTCAGCTGGCCGGTGCTCCTTGACGGTTGGAGCCCGCCTTTGGGCTGGCCTCTTTTCTTGGGGACGGTCTCCTTCCGAGGAGGCTCGAGGGCTTTACGTGGTGAAGCGGGCGGAGACCAAAACTCCACTTGATGAGCGAATTGGCTTCTCCACCACTGCGATAGCGCGTAGAGGCACCAAAGCAGAAGTCCTAGGCCGACCATCTCGACGAACAGCCGCATGACTTCTTCAGCCCTGCTTCCCACTTCCTCGATCAGAGCTACCAAGGATCGTTCCAATGTCTGGACCAAAATCTCCCCAGACTCACCAATCTGCCGGGTGACCCTGACTGCAGACCACAACGCTTCCAGCGCAATCGTCACCAGCAGCCCTCCGGCCATGACTGCCGGCCCGTCTGCTTGCACATGCGCAAACGGATGATTGCGATCCCGGTCTCGATCATCGAGTAGCCTTGGCCCCAAGAGGCCCACTGGGAGTCCCAGCCTTCCCAGTCTCCTTGTTCCGCCTTCTTCTTGTCCCAGCTGCTTCCTTGCCAGCTGCTGCTGGCTTCTGTCTTCTTTTTCTTGCGCGACCTCGCTGCGTGAGGTCGGGGGTGCTCCTTCCTGATGCGCTCTGGATCCGGTCTTTCCAGAGAGCACTTGTAGCACTTCGTCCGCCACACAGCATTCAGCGCACCACAGCGCTGGCACTCGACGGCGCCATGGTCTTCCATGTGCCCAGCAACTGCGTCCCGGATCTCTGCTTGAGTCAACTTCCTGATGACTTCCCCAGAGCCCGCGGCTTGACTGCCCGCTGGGTCTCCGCTACCCGCGGCATAGCTGCCCGCTGGGTCTCTTCCACGTGGACTTGGACCAACCAACGGACTCGCCGGCTGACGATCTCCCCCTTGAGCTGCCTCTTCCACGCACTCCCTTGCCTTTAAAATCAAAGGAGGAGTCTGCGACCGGGACGGAGAGCGGGATCCCCAGTCAGCCTCTTCTTCTGACGAGGGCTTATCTCTCGCCCACTTGGCTTCCCGGGATCGGACGGCCACTTCCGCTTCCTGGTGCGCGGGTTTGGACCGCCTTACGGGTTTCAGATCAGGAACTTCTTCTGCCTCTGCTTTCTGCGGGGTCACTGCCACTGCCGCAGACTTCGGCGGAGGTGTTTGTTTCCGACCCTTCGCTGTTCCCGGACCCGCCACGACCGGAGCTCGCGCCTGGCCGCTGCAGGCTTCTCCGATACCTTGGCGACCTCTTGAGGGCTCTCCGTGGACGAGCTGCCCGACTCCTCTTCGGACTCCTCCGCCCCGTCTTCGAGCTGCTCCTCTTTCTGGCCCGCCTTGGCTTCGGCAGCCGGGAGATCTTCTCTTCCTTTACCTTGACTAGGGCGCCTTCTCGGATCTTCGATGATCCACCTGTCGGGACCTGTGTCGCTGTTGCCAAGGAGCTCCTGCGAGCCTGCGATCCGAATTTCTCTGAAGGTGGTGATCGGCAACGCGAAGGTCACGTACAAAGCCCGTTCGTTGCAAAACACGGCCCCTCGAGGGAAGATCATTCTTCGCCTCAATTGGATCACCACTTCAGATCCAGCGCGCACTTGGCTAGCGTGCCGCACTAGGTGGACATGAATCCGCCCCCCATCCCTTTCAAGGAGATCCTTCTCCGGTTTCAGGGCTTTTGTAGCCACGATCTGCCGCCAGGCAGCGAAAGTCGTCCCGTGGTACAAGTACGGGGGCTCGTGCGATTCCACTGCACGTTCCAACCCTTCTGTGATGTGGTCTATTGACCAGCTATACCTGGCCCTGACCATCCGGATGCCGCTCTTTGTTCTTCCTGTTTCGAGCCGGTCATCCGACGCGGCGCACGCCGCCGCGATCTTCTCTTCCACATCACCTTGCAGATGCAGCAGCTGCCCCACAATGGACATTTTGACCCATCCTTTGTTGTCAAAATACCGCGTGAGGTACTCCCGCGATAGGCGCCCTTCCCGCACCTTGCCGTGCCGGAGAAGCGCTAGCAACGGGTGCGACAGCTTCTCCGCTTCTGACTTCTGCGGCATGTCCGCTGCTCTGCCTCGTCGAGCGGGCGACTTTCGTCCACACCACTCTTTTTCTTCTTCCCCGGTGGGCGACCTCGGTCCGCTCCACCTTTCTGTATCTGAAGGTTCTACTTCTTCTCTATCTGCCTTGATCGCCCCGTGATCGGGCGACCGCTGTCCGCTCCTTTCACCGATCGCCCCGCAAATGGGCGACCGAGGTCCGCTCCAATGCTCCTGTTCCCCCGGTGAACCGCCTAAGCGCCCCACCCGGACCGACTGAACACTGAAACGGCTGCGGCAAAGTGGGGCGTCAGGGCACTCCTGCACAGCCCAGCTGGCCGAAAAGACGGCGGCGCAAACCTCAGGTTCCCCTACCAACCCTTTAGTTCGAGGGGAACACCTAGGAGAACCCTTCCTACTACTTACGGGGACCCGGTGGCTGGTTCCTATCCTACCTACCAGGGGTTCTGGGTTTCCTGGTTCTGGTTCCGGTTGGTTGTTGGCTGTTGGAGTTTGGGTTTGGTTTCGAGTTTGGGGTGGACAGCCACGCTCAGAGTGACACGCGGCTTCCTTTTTTCTCTCACTCACGTCATACGGCCCTGGCTGTGCAGCCACGGGTCGTCGTTCGAGGTCAACACCTAAACCCGTAACAGCAAAACCGCAAGCCTTCAAGGCTTCGCTGATCTGCTGCTCCTGCACATTGGACACATCGGACATTTGAATAGCCGACCTCACTCTGTCGGTCATCTCTTCATCTGTATAAACGACCCCATCTAGA
>VSDK01024472.1:517887-548731 GCA_009767595.1 Symbiodinium kawagutii
TGGTGTCGTCGTTCTTGGTTGTTCTTGGTTGTTGTTGGTTGTTGTTGATGGTTGTGGCTCTCTGTTGCTATTGTCGTTGTCATGGGCATGCTTTTGGACTGCTGAAACTGGTTCGTGTTGTTTTTTTCCCATGGATCTGTAGAAGTGTTTGTTGAATTAATTTACATTAGCTCCTGATGCTCAATAATATCCCCTTATTTATCGACCAACCACAGTGAGGCTTTATGGTTGGTTAGGAATTCCTCATGACTGGCCCTTGTCATCGGCCATAGCCACTCGCTTAGCCTGTCACCTGGGGTCCTGAGGTTGATGGACGAGAGCAAACATCTGCAGAATAATCCGCGACTGGGAATCCACCCACAGGACGCCCATTCCGTGAAGTGAGTCCAAGGGTAGGGAAGTAGCCAGCAATGACCAGGGAATGATCATTCCCATCCGTTTTCCTTGGTTATAACTCACGTTATAACTCGATGGGTTTTCCTTACAATAGTTGAGCAAACCTGCGAACCAATGTACAGTTTTGCCAATAACCACTGGTAAGCAACAAAAGAGTTATCCCTTTGGACTCTGCAGGGTTCAACGGTTCAACCTTTTTGAGAGGCAAAGAACCAGCCTGAAGGTACAAAGCATGGCTTTCATCACTGTTCATTTGTTGTGGTACTTGCGAGTGTTTCTGTGGCCGCCATGTGTAGTTTGTTTCTAGATGACACTATCGGATGGCACTCTCAACTGTTGATCATGGTTGATAATGATGGTTGTAATGGAAATAGTTGCAATGGATATTGGTTGAAACTGACTATTTCATGGTTGGCATTGGTTGTTTAACAATGTTTACCGCTCCTTTGTCTATCCTTATTTGCAATCCATGAACGGCATATCGATGATCTCATCATGATCACCTCGGGGGCTGTTTCTGGCGATAGCACTGGGTCAAGACCCCGGTGACCCTCCAGGAGAAACGGGCGGCGCAGGTGGTCATGAAGGAGTTGGAGGTTGGAAGTTGGGGACAGCTGCGACATCTTCACCATTGTTCTTCATCACTATCATTGCCATCAGCATCCTTTTGTTGCTGATCAGACCTTTCATCACCATCATCATCATCATCATCATCATCATCATCATCATCATCATCATCATCATTTTCACCATCGTCACAGTGCTTGGTGCTTGCGCTCCCAGCTGCGCTGCCAGGCGTATTCCACCAAAGCAGGTGGCCCACTGATCATTGAGGACGTGGGGCCACAGTATCTCCCGACCAGGCGTTCTCCCAACCAGGCAGCGTTCTCCCCAGGCAATGCATCTAACTGATGAACCTAGGGACGATCCTTGCATGGGAAACAAGTACCATTTGGGCTGGGATGACTGGGATGTTGCTGGTAATCCAGCAACTTTTGGTGGGTTTGCATTTGTTGGATTTGTTTTTGTTGATCCACTACCTCTTGATTGTCCTCAATGAAACCATTCCAGCTGCGATTCATAGCAAAACGAAACAACGTTGGCATTGAAATTGATGCCACCACTCTCAGCTGGTTGTCGTTGGTTTCACCACCGATAAGCAACCACCAACAAGCAAACCAAATGGAAAGCATTGCCCACTACACGAGCGGAGCAAGTCACCATGTCACTGCAGGAGCTGGAATACGTGTCCAACCGCTCTAATCTCAAGGTTGGAATCTCAGTGAGGCAAGGTATTCTAAACCTTTTTGTGGGGTTAGTGAGCTGATGTATAATGGTGAACCAAGGATAATGATTGGTAGTGGTTGATAATGTTTAAAAGCAATGAATGATTAGATGATCTATGCCGATGTCGAATGGCTAACGGCTAATCATTATCAATAGCTTGTCACTGCCGGCTGACGCTGAACACTGCTACGGAACTTTAGTCCAACACGCCACAAGCGCCTTCCCCCGATATTCAGCATGCCTCCGCAACCCTGGTTAACCAAACCACACTTGTTGATTCATCCTGAAGTTGGGGGATTTTCCAAAATGCCTTGGAGAAACTGCATAGCCTAGCCAATCACACAAGATCCAAAATTTGGATACATTTGGATGTGAAAAGTCTTACCTGTGATTTTCAAGGCCTCCAAAAAACGGGACACGCCACCACCACTTCCATCAACAATAGTTGCACCATTTGTTAGATGGCCCTGAATGGCTTCGCTTGGGAATCGCAATTGCAGGAAGGAAGGCTGCCGGCTGGTTGATTGCCAATCAGTAGCTGGGGATTGGTGGCTGGTTGAAGAATGGTCAAGCAGTTGCTTGATGATTGGTCGATGGTTGGTGCGGTTTAAGATGGGTCCGTTAGTTGATTGGTGAATGGTTGGTGAGAATCGCTCTTGACAACGTTTGACAGTAGTTGAGAATGGGTTCAGACAATGAAAAGAATCGATAGCGATTGGTTGTAGCTCATATTGGTTGTTTAGCTTGTTCATCACTGCTAGTTATGGTTGAAAACATGATCGACAGTGCTTGATCATGTCTATATATCCAATGGCCAAGTTTCCGTTGACTTATGAACTCATCGAGCAATGTCGTTGAAACATCCACGTTCACTTGGATTCTTCATTGAGCTGAAGCAGAGTACTTTGGCATATGACCAACATCCGCTACAACGCGGTTGCACCTTCATTGTGGTGGATATAACACTGGCTGCTTCCGAGAGTTGCCCAAGCGTCGAAGCTGGCAGTGCTGAGGTCACATACAAAGGTAGCAGCGATGCGACCGTGTCATTCGTGGGTGCCTCAGTTTCGGAGATTGGAACTGTGGTAACCCCCCAGCTCCCATTCCGCCGGCTACGTTCATTTTGGTTCGGAACCAATCCCTGCTTGGAATACCTTTCACTGAAATGAAAGCTGCGGAAGAACTTGCAACCCAGGAAAGCTGCGGTTTTCTTCAGGAAACTGACCGCTAGGTAAAGATCGCATCTTGCTGATCCATCATTGATCAATGCTCCCGTCTTCCAAACGTGGTGGCTTTTGACCCGCTTTTGGTGAATCCGCATTCCTTGTTCTTCGTAAACGGTTGGATATCCACTTGGCCAAATGGATCATGTGGCTTGTCAACCCTGTCACCAGTTTTTTGGTCTAATTTTCTGGTACCACGCGTCTATTCAAGGATGGGATGGCTTATCCTACAAGATTGGAAGGGTTTCGACAATCTGGGTAGTGCCTCATGTTCCAAGAACTCACCAAGATGCTTCACTGCCATCATGCGTGGTTCTGCACCATGATTTGTCATGTTTACCAACACTAGCAAGTTTTAACCATGACTATCCATATATACAGCCGTAACTGAGTCTGCATGAACCGCGTTTAACCGTTTTCAATCAACATTGGTTGATCATCATTGATGATATATCAACCATCCGACAACCATGTTCATAAATATATTAACATATATTAACATTCCCAGCCATTGATGTTTTTTCATAAGCTGGTATCGTGAACAGTCCATCAAGCACTTCAACCCCTCCATCGGAAAATATTTCATTCATCATTGCTAATTAAGCACTAAGTGCATCAACTGCGTCTTTAAATACCAATTATCACCAGCTGATCATTCATTCATCATGCAATATTGATCAACTAATACCATCAATATTCATCGATAAGCATTAATATGCATGATTGCTGACCAGTGTCAATCGCTGATGATCAACTCACCACCATGAACTTGCCATCAGCGATCCATTTTTTGAGGTCGGTAGCCATTTCGATGTGGTGCCTGCGGACCCTGAGCAGTGGTCCAAGGTGCCACTCCGGGCCACGTCCAAGTTCGCCGCCCCTCAGCGGTGTTGGTTTCAGGCGTGGTTACAACCACTGGTTGTTAAAGGCTGCTATTAGAACCAGGTTACACCAGTAATGATTATGTAATCAGAGGGTTAAAGCCCGTAATTGATATGTAAACCACTGGTTGTTGAAGGCTGCTACTAGCCATTGGAACAAGGGGTTGCATAATCAGAGGGTTCAAGATTCCGATGAACAGTTCGAAATGGTGCTCCAGGTGAACAGCTCATGAACCACTACGAAGCAGGTTGCCGACCACAATTGACCACTGGTTCGTGGCTTTATAGGGGTTATAACCATTAATAATGGTTAATGAGAGGGATAACAAGCAACAATAATGGCTAAACAACTGCTGGTTGGTGGTTTGATTGACTTTTGTTGTTTATCCTAGTAATCATTCACAAGTGGTTGGTTAACAAGCATATTGTTCATAGGGGTTGAAACGACCAACCAGGACCGTGATTAAGCACGATGAGTCATGATGTATCATCATAGACCATGATTACTCTGACTATATTAGACCATAATTGACTATCATCATGATTGATCATAGCCATTAGAATTAGAGCAAGTCATTATTGTATAATTGATTAGGTTAATCATACAATCAACTATAATTAGATATGATTCTATTATTCTGGTCGTCAATTATCCATGTAATTGACCAAAATTCGTCATGAATACTCACTAGCCATCAATTCATTAATGCTCATCTACCCTTATTAACATTTATTAACCACATTGGATCATCATAAACCATGGTTCTTTCCACCAGATGATCGTACCATCCTTCACCGCTGTGTTTCTCGCGTCATTGCCAGGACCCCTTCCATTTGACCGTGGAGGGCGACAACCTCTACGGACGTGGAACGACCGATTGCCTAGGCGCGGCAGCCATCAGCACCATGACCCAACGGTTTTGGACAGGTTTGACCCAGAGAATTGGGGGGTTCAGCGTCCGAAACAAGGGTAGTTTGACCCACAAATTATGAGAAAAGTAGGGGGTCAACCGTCCAAAGCAAAGGTCGTTCGGGTCCCAGTTGGTTCTTGACCATGCTCATGATCGTGGGCAATGAGAATGGTTCGTGGTTGATATCAACTGTGGTCGTGGACCATTGGTCGTTATTCAGCGGATTTCAGCGGTATGAATCCAATTTACATTTGTCATTGGCACGACCACCCATATCATATCTATCCGTCACATTTGGACGCCATTCATAATCATCATTGACCAAGGCTCATGAATCATCACCCTGAACTGGTTCCTATGAAGCCATTCACCGGTCAAGATTGAGCATCAAACCACTGCAACCATTAGATCGACCCATCCCAGACATCACCATGATTAGACCGGTTGACCAAGCATCATGAACATCCCTATGCTTCCAGTCACCTGAAATAGTAGGTAACCAGCTGATTTATACCAGCTACTTGTAAATGGGGTTGTTTACTTGTTGGCTGGTAAGTGGAAGCACAGGGCATCATGAATTGGTTCATATCAAGTACCAACCAACCATTTACAATCATTAGCCAATGGTCATTGATATCAACGATTCTGACACCAACCATCATTGAATAATCATCATTGACCATCATTAAGTGGCCGACCATGAATAATAATCATTAATATGATATTAATCAACCGTTGATAGCCATCACCATGTTAATAGCTAATCATTACTAACAAATCATTCATATCATTGATAAGAATTCATATCAATCATGGAATAACCATCATTAAGCATCAACAAGCTATCAATTATCATTGACCATCACGAACCGTAACCAACCATTAAAACCATCATTAACCTCAATCATAGATATGAATCATTTCAAGCACCGTTTCCATTCCAGGACACGTGGCCTTATTGACCTGCTTTCTTCGGGAGCTCGGTCGTAGCAAGCCCAAGCTGAATCGGAGTGCCATGGCGGGAAAAGCGGGTGCGGCGGTACGGGTGTGCCATGGATCTACAGTGGGGAAGGAGGGCTGAATCGTTGATGAATGGTGGATGAATGGTTGATGGATGGCTGGTGAAGGATGGCTGGATGGTGGATGAAGGGTCAAGTAATGGTACATAATTGATTTGGTTGGTGGTTTCAAGCATTTGTTATTTTTCCTGGTATCACCGATTTGTTCCGTACTTAAAGTTGTTCATAGTGGGGTTCAACCACCAACCAGTAATGGTTGAATCTTGTTGCTTCAAACATGATTCATGGTTGATGAAGGGCTAAATGGTTGATCAACGGTTGCTTAATCCATTACATGAGTCAAGGATGACAACCAGGAAATGTGGCAGCTTACCGATTGATCATGGATGGGCAACCGCTGGTAGTTGTAAGTATTGGCTGATCATCATGCGTATTGGGCCGGTCAACAAGCTGGCACGATGATGAGTTTCGACAACATCAATCAGTCGTCCAATTAGATAGCTTCCACGGCTGATGGCTAAGTGGCACTGAAGCCATAGCATGCCATAGCTAATGATCATAATAAGTGACTAACAAGCCATAGAAGCTAATAGAAGCTACGGCTACTATCATCCATAGCAAGGGTACATGGCATCCCACTTAAGCCACGGTGGCAAGCCAAGCTTCAATGGCTGGACACTTCTGGGGGATGGCTTGGCACTCTGGGGATGATGGCAGCAGGCGGCATAGTGCTACCACCATGCTGCATCGTGGACGCACCAGGATCCATTGATGGCAGTTTTGATTATTCAGTGAAGTGACCTTTCAATTTTGAGGATTGCTGGTTGATGACCACTGCTGAATGATTGCAATCTGCTCTATGATTGTGATTTAACTAACCACCAGCATGGCAATAGTAATCACAATGATCCTTTTGCTTGGTGAAAGCGTAGCAGTGGTCGGAGGGAGTTTCACAACTACCTATTCCATTGCTGAGGATCCTTGGATTACCACCGTGAAAGCTCAAGAGCTCGGGTGGGGGGCAGATACTACCTGAATTTATTTGGTGGTTCAGGATGATGCAAGAATTTGGACTTTGGCCACCAGTAGTACCTGTTGCTGTTGTTGTTGTCGTTGTTGTTGTTGTTGTTCTTGATTGTTGTTGACTATGAAGCACTATCAAACCCTTGAGTGCAAAAAGATCGCGCTGTCCGACTCCTCAACAAGTGTTTGATTCGAGATTTGGAGCTACTATGAGCTATGCTGCATGCTACTGCTATTGTACCATTGGTTTGCAGGAAGTGGTCAGCACTTTGTCAATCCAAATCTTCGAACTATAACAGCATTAATCATCAGCCCATCTCTGCTTGTCCCATGGTTGGTTGACCCGTGGATCTGTCAGGTGTGGTGGTGGTCTTCATCGCAGCAGAGGAGGGCGGTGAGAAGGAAGTGGGCGTGGACAAAGTGCTGCAGAAAGGAAAGTTGGAGGAGGCACAAGTGGCGAAGCCCTTGCTGCTGGCGTTGACGGGTGGTGGTGGTGGTGGTGGTGGTGGTGGTGGTGGTGGTGGTGGTGGTGGTGGTGGTGGTGGTGGTGGTGGTGGTGGTGGCGGTTGATGAGGGATCTTCCCCCTGATGTGGCGGGCGGAGTTATGCTGACTGATGGTTAATTAGCTGATTGATGGTCGATGCTAGGGAAGAATAATCAACCATATGTCGCTTGTTGCTGGTTGTTGCTGCTGTTGACTGATTGGCTGAATCATGGTTGGTTGGTAATAGATGTTGGTAGTTGAAGATGGCCGTGGCTACTGGTGCTTCACGATGGGTTATTGGTAGTTAAGAATCAACTAGTCGCAAAGTAAGGCTGATGAGGATGGTGATTTGATTGCTCAGTAGGGATATGACCAAGAAGAAGCAACAATCATAGACCTTATGATGGTTGAGAATGACTGATAGTGGTTGATAATGGTCATAGACAGTCATAGACAAGATGGCTGATGGTTGGTTCATGGTGGCTGAAAGATGGTGGTGCTCGGCTGGCTTGCCATTGCTGCTTATGGCGGTAGATGGATCCACAGCAAGAGAATCACGGGTTGATGGGGCTGGGCCTGCACTTCCTCCAGTGTGATAGTCAATGAGACCTTATTGGATATCCCCCGTGGTTTGATGAGATTCTACAGGCTTGAAAGTGCCTAGTCATGGTCAGCAAAGGCTTAGCTGGTCAATGAGATGGTTCATGATAGTCAACTGTGCTTAATTAACTACTATGCTTCATGATCGGGTGGGGTAGTACCCAGCAATCATCGCTAGCCATGGATTTTTGCCGAGCATGGGAGAGCTAAGAATCTCAGGTACTTCCCAGCAAGACTCGTTGTTGACAGTCTCCAGTCGGCTGATTGGTATATGATATTTCTGTGTATATATGTAACATGTATATATATATATATGGCCTTTGACTTACCATCAACCGAAGATATCAACCAGCATCGGTTGATCTTTATGTGTTTGACCACACATTAACTTGATCATAAACCATCAATGATATGCGGGTTGTCAACTGTCAGAGTATTACTATCAATCAGCTGGTCAATGACAAATGATTATTCTAAGTATCAATCAGCTGGGCACTGATTAGCCAATAGCATCAAATAAGCATGGTGGTTTCTCAAAAATCGGGGTACCCCCAGTTATCATCCAGTGTATTAAACATTTTTGCGTTGTACAATCATTTGTAGTCATAAACCCAAGTATCTATAGCAATAAACCATCCACAACTTTTCGTGTTCGCAATAGAAACCACCCCATCAGCGCTCAATCAGATGGTCCAAAACTGGTACCGCCGGCGCGCCATTCGTGTGGGTTACGCTAGGCAAAGAACGGCCCTGTCTACTGGGTCCTGCACCAAGAGGGATCGCCAGGGGCTCCGATGGTTGGCTATGAAAACAACTGGCTGAACAGCTACTGGCTAATGGTTTTTTAGGGGTTTTAACCAGTAAGAATGGCTAATAATAGAGAAAATCAACGCTAATAGCATCTCAACCGCTAACAGCAAGTGAACATATGGTGGTGGGTACCTGGTACCCCTGGCTGTTCACATTCCCCGACCAAACTAGCCTTGTTGGGATGTGAACTACTAGCCACTTGTTGGTTGCTTAATATTGACCAATCTCGCCATATAGTTGTTTACTTATTATTGTTGGTTATGATACCCTGTTATCAACCATTACCCAGCTAATTGACCATTGGTTAGCTGGTAAATATGACCCCACAAAATATGTCTCATGACTATGAGGCATCATTAGGTTGGAGGGTTAGTGACCTCAAAGTGCAACCATCATCGTCCGCGAACTGGACAGGAGTGGATTCAACCAACATAGGATGGCACAAATGATTGACTTTCGACGCTGCTCAACATCGGGATATCAAACGCTCATGGATACTTGGGGAAGCTATTCAGCAGTATGTGACCACTGATGCGCAGGTGAAAAACTAGGCTCCATGGCCAGCATCAGTTTCACCCAGTAGTTTCACCAACGGTCAAAATGTTTTACTCAATGTAGCTGGCATCCGTTTCACCAGTAGTTTCACCAGTAGTTTCATTGGCTAAACTATTGGCATCCATTTGGTTATGAGGCTAAACAACAGTATTACCGTTGAGGCTATCCATCGCCAGCTGGTAACCAAAAGGTTGTTTTATTGCCAATTAAGGTACTAAACAATGGTTAAGCCACAGTTTGACCATTGAGCTATCCACTGCCAGCATTGCATCCCCCTGCTCTCCCCAGGTGGATAGTGCCGACTCCAATCCGTGCTGCGGAACTGCTGGAGCAATGTCATGGTGCGGTGCTTTCACGGTGAAGCTGGAGGATTTCGTGGTGGCTCATGACGGTTTGCTGGTCATTAACCAGTGATGGTTCATGATTCATGGGGTTTCATGCCCGTGAAAGTGCAGGATTTCATGGTGGTTCATGATGGTTGACTGGTCCTTAACCAGCATTAACCAGTGATGCTTCATGATGATTACTGGTGGATACTATGGTAAGTGATGATTAATGCTGTTTTAATGGTGGCTAATGATGATTTAATGGTGGACGATTTAATGGTGGTTTGTGATGCTTCGTGCTGGTTTAATGGTGGTTTGTGAAGGTAAATGATGGTTTAATGCTGGATAATTGTGGTTAATGCTAGTGAAAACAGTGAGGTTGAAAATGATGATTTGATGGTGGTTACTGATGGTTGGTGATAGTGAATCACCGAGGTTCATCAATGGTAATGATGGGAACGCAGAATCAACTGCATAGGTTTTTACTGATAAATAGTGGTACCTTAAAATAGGGGTACTCAAAAATTGTCCAAAGTCAATCATTTGTAGCAATAAACTATCCATTTGGGGGGTCCCAATTTTGAGAAACACCCAAATGGCGATGGTTAACAAGTTGGTGGACGATGATTCATTCAATATTGAGCATAGTCAATCTGATGACGAAAAAGCTGGTCAATGGTTGATATTAATGTTTCTTGAGCTGATTATTTTCGCTGGGTAGTAACGAACCGCAACCAGAAACTAGATGGTGTTTTCTCAAAATAGGGGTACCCCCAAAGCATCCTTTAATTAGCGATGTATACTAATAAACCAACCATTCTATGGGGTTCCCTATTTTGAAAAACCACCAGATGTATATATTGGATTTCACGTTTCTTTTCACCGATTTGTACCTTGAGTTGTGAAACTTGGCTGTGCAAATACCGTGGGATAGATGTAGCACACACATGCACAAATCAGATGATACACAATGACGAGGCACCATCCAACTGTTTATCAAAAGGCAAAGCATGTTTAGTAAATAGGGAACCATGTTCTATATTGCAGCAACAATATAAAAAAGAATCCACAATAATTTCACTTGGTGGTTTCAATCGTTCTTCATTTCCATCCCTTCCTGGAAACATCATCAAACGTCCTTCACAAACTATTATTCAAGATCGTTTACCACCATGAACCATCAAGAATTGCTTCTAACTATCATTATTTTTTAGTGACTTATCAACCATCACTGACGATCCTTAGCCATTGTTAGCCATCATCAATTTTAACTAAGCATTTTCAATTACCATTGACAACTCAAACCTAGCATTAACAATAACAATCGATAGCCATCATTAATCATTTTTCTCATTAATTCCATCAAATCCAACGATTGTCAACTATCAACCATTAAGAAGCATGTACAACCAGTAGCCAGTAGTCAAAATCACAAGGTTGACATATACTATCTAACTAGTATTTAAGATGTTTGATTACACAATAGGAGCCATCATCGACCATTGTGTCTATCAACGATTAAACATGAATCCAATGGTAATATCAACAATTATCCATGATATCAATATTACTATCTAATTGTCAACATGCTTAAGCAATATGAGCCATCAAGCATTCTATCAACAAATTATTAAGCATGAGTCTCACCATCAGTCTCTCACCCCTTGGGCTTGTAGCACCAACCATCATCAGTCGCATCGTTCAGCCAGGTCCTTGAAGTGCAAGGGCCGGCTCTTCCACAGCGGTACCTTGATGGCAACTGGTGGCAACAGTGATGGCGAACTGTGGTGGTAATGGAAAAGATATGGCAGTCATTTTCAGGGCGGTGGTTAGTGCTGGTTGATTTTGCCTGGTTGGTTGAGGTTGATTCATTGTCGTTGATACATGTTGATCATGGTTGCTGGTGGAAACTGTGGTTGATAAGTATGGTTACGTGCTTGCAGTAACTGGTAGTTAGCACTCGCCATGTGGACAGGCGATGTTGTTTTGTTTTGTTTGGTTTTTTGTGGGCGAGGCCCTCCACATCGATATTCAGAAATTTGCCTTTGTAACTCTCGGAGGCCGGCACAAAGAAACCAGGATAAAAGGAACAGCTGTGCCAAACACCTTTCGCTCACGTGTCATCCACATTGGACAGAAGAGACAGCTGTGGAAGCAGATAGAGATGACCCAGGTGAACCGGAACACTGCAGGAAACTAGTTCTCCCAGCCTACCAGAACATATCGGCGGCAACTTGTTCGACGGTCTTGTTGAGAGCATTTCGGACGCTTTACAATGCCGGGAGCGTGCCGGCAAGCAGATGCTGGTGGAGCTGGCTGCGCAGGTTGTTTGCACGCAGTTTTTTCAGCGAAGCTGGGCAAAGTTCATGTCCACAGACGTTGACAGCAGAAATTGTTTGCAGATACACAATGCACACGCACGCGGCACAACCGAAGTTCATAATACCATTAATGCCAGTCACCTATTTGAAACTAGCACATAAATGATACACAATACCAATTCATGAGTGACTTCTGTTTGATTTTCACATGACTGGCAAATACGCGCACATGCCAGGATGAAAAACCTTCCCATGCGTGCGCGCGTTTTCTTTTCAAAATGATGTGGACCGCCTCAGGCCTCAGACTTTTGTGGTCCGCAAAAACGTGGTCAAGGTGCTTAAGGACAAAATGTTCAATGAAATCAGATTCTAGGCTACAATGCGCTTTTGGCTACATCTTCACAGTTTGCGGAACATCAGGCTGCTTTTTGTTGCAAAGGAAGGACACCTGTGTTCGGACTAGACTCTAAACAACAAACAACCACAAACTCAGAGATGCCCGTTTGCACGGGGGCGTGTACGACAATTGCCGCGCTCTTGAATAAACTACACTCGGGCAAGCTAATCTGAAAATGAAGACCCATAGTTTGTGGCTGGTGTATTTTCACAGCGTTTGGAAATTTTGGTTAGTTTGCCAAAGGGTAACACGCAAGGAAACCAGCTGGTTGCTATTGGCAGTCCATGTTCGCAGTTGAACCTGCCAATGAGGACTAGTATCAATAAGCTACGCCGCTGCTAAAACAGGAACGGATTTTCCAGACTGCCATGCCAAACTGTCGTAGGCCAATGAATTGATACTGGCAATGATGAAAAGATTAGGAACATGGATATGTTGAATTCAGTTGGCAACAATGCAGTGCCATTCATGGAAACATGCAACTAGGTATGATATCAGTCATTGATGGTTCGTGCATGGGTCATCTTTCCCATGGTTGAAATGGCAGTTCCGCTTTGACAGCGAGGCGCGTGATATGAACAGGGAAGGGATGATTCTTGTTCACACATACTACTTGAAAGATGTTCAAACATTTCACGCAAAACGTGGTTTGAGCAAACACGTCACAAATACCAGGCATATTTTCCAATTCATGGAAATGTGACTGTTTTGAAAATGTACTTCTTGTCTTGTTTTGTTCCATCTTGACACAACAGAGCTTGCTAATTTGTGTTGTGACATTGCCATTTTTCTGAATCAGTTTCAGCAACACTTATGAGACTTCCTCTCAGTGAGAATCCCTTTTACCCCAAAACAACCATTCCCCATGGTAACCACCGAGAACGCACAGATTCCCCACGACCACAAGTGGCGGGAATTGGCAGCCCGGCAAGGCTTTCCCAACAAAGCCATCAACTCCATCGAGCTGGCTCAGGAGGTACCCAGCATACCATGTTTATGGTTGGTGGGTTCAGCCATTCCTTCTCCAATGACTTCGGGTTGGTTGGTTGGTTAACGCGTAGTCTTATGCATACATATACCTCTAAATACATAGAAACATAGTATGCATATGCAATACATATATTCATAGTGATACGCATGTTTAGTCACAGTTATAGGTGTTTTTGGAACGGGTCGAAAACATGCGGGGCCAGGAGAAGCGACCAGGTTGTTGGGAATGTTACCGTCAACGATCATATATGGTTGTTATCCATTCTTAGTTGTTAGTCGTGAAACATGGCTAATATCTACAAATATCTATCTCACTAATAGGAATGAAGTAACAGTTCTATACATTCTATACCATCAAAACCAATGAATCAACCGTTCATCGACCTTCGATCAACCATTCTACCATTCATTAACCATATGAATCAACCATTTTTGACAAGATTTTTCCATACATCCCATTAATCAACCATATAAATCAACCAATCCTCGACTAAACCTCACCGTACCTCCACTAGGTTCCACAACCGTTGACCCCAACGTTCCAGCATTCGTCCAGGCCATGGCTTTCATTCAGGCACCGAGATGGTGGAGGGAACGAACGCCAAGGGATGGGAACGGTGAACTCATACGGTGAACTGATGGTTGAATGAATGGATGGTTGGTCAATGGTTAATGGTGAACTCCCAAGGGATTGATGTTTGGTCAATGGTCAATTCGTGGTTGATGAATGTTTAGTTTAATTGATGGCTGATGCATAGTTAACACAGGGGTGATTAACAGCGAATGTTTTAGTAATGGTCAACAATTGGTTCGATGAATTGATGACTAACTAGTAGTTGATCCATAGTTGGTGCAGTATTTATGGTTGGTTCCTGTAGCGGTTAGCAGTGTCCCTTGATTTATAAATTCATCATTGAACCATGATGCCAGTCAACAGTAATCTCATTGGCAATGCCAACCGACACGCAGCAATCAACAATGGTCAGTCAACTGTCAATAGAAAGCACGCATCAACAACAACGAATCATCAACAACACACATAAGCAGACAAGGTAAGGACCACCTATAGCAGCCTATCAACAACCGCAAAAGAGTGGGTACAAAAATGCCTAATAGAACTGAATGTTTCCATAGCCATAGGATGCCATAGGGGTTGGTGCTAGTGACCAGGCAAAAATGCTGTCATTTCAGTTCACGACCACATGATTGTGGTCCTAATGTTGTGACTGCATCACACGGGAATTAAGTTGCGTACATGGGGTCCATCAACAGAGAGGAATCCACTTAGTTCCATGAATCATCACCCATGATCCCTTACGGTCCAAGATTTGCCTATTCACCAATGGTATCGTACCGGTGCAGAGGTTAGGCATCAAGACAAACAGGAATTGCTGGACAGATCAGAAGAAATTAGGTTTAGCCAAAAACTGCGGGGATATAGGAGCAAACTGGCCATTCCAACTTGCAAACTTGTACGTGCTTGAAAGCCAAGTGTCAAGTGAGTGACCAGTTTTTTTCAACATGTTTCGCCAAGAAAAGAATCATTCTTTTAGCATATGTTAACTGATCCTGAAAAGTCTCCTTGTTTTGAGGGCGTCCATGCATACATGCAATAGAGGATCCAGCTCTTAATGAGCCACAATCAGTTTACTTAACCAGCTGGTTAGGTGATGATTTGCCAAGCCCAGACATAACCAGCTTCGTTGATTCACTGTTGAATCTACCTTCATAAACGAAGCTGGTTACATCTTGGGTTGGCAGCTGTCTTTCAGAACCATCCAAAGCACCGTGTTCAATGGCTGGGCCCCACCATGAGTTGTCAGCCGGGTCTCCCTCAGATTAGCAACACGTGTGTGGTAATCCATCAATTTGGTGAGCAACGATAGCAATGACTATCTGGTTGGTGGTGTGATTGACATTTTTTATTTTCACTAGTAATCATTAGCAAATGGTTGGTTGACTATGGTTGACTAATATTTTTCATAGGGGTGGTTCAACCACCAACCAGCTACTGGTTGTTGAGCATTGCCAACGGTCGACAACCATTGTGGTTATCATTGTTGATCAGAACAGTTGTTGAGCAATTACCAGTCAGTAAATAATCATTGTTGAAAACCATTTGCTGATTGGTGGTTTTACTGAGATGATTACACTCGCTTGCTGTGATGCTGTGAAAGGAATGAATGAACATTTGCTGGGTGCGTTCAAGATGTTTTTATATAATCATACCTGGGATTCTTTTATAATTTTCTAGTTTGGCATGGCAACGAACCAGTTAAGCATCACTGCCTAAACAACAACCACCATGTTCATGTTTGCGTGTGATTGATCCTTACATCCAACCATTCAACTGTTCTAAGGCATCATAAAGCAACCCAAAGTGGGATGATTAGCGTCAAGCATGATTGTTAACGAGTATATGCTATTGAAAGCTATTGACCGTTGCTTCTTGACCATTGCTTATTGACCAATGCTTGTTGACCATTGCTTCTTGACCAAGTCTTATTCACCATTGCTTGTTGAACAATGCCAAATGCTTATTGACCAATGCTTATTGACCAATGCGTATTGACCAATCGATCGCAATAGGGGTTGATCAGTACTATGAGCCGCTTCACTAGTATCAACCCTTGCTAGCCACTACCGGCCACTCCGAAAAACTATGAACACCTACAGTATGAGCATCTACTGACCATGATTGTTGACAATTACCAACCAGTATAGCATGTATTAGCCACTTCAAGCCACTGGCCACTCAGAGAATCTCTGGCCATGATTGTTATCCCTCACTAGCCGTTACGAACCACGTGCTAGCCACTTAAAGCTTCACTGAGTGAAAATATTATGAATCATGATTATAATCATTCACCGTTGATTTACAGTTCATGAATCATCAACCAACCATCGACCAAGCAAGCAATTGGTCAACCATAGTCAATGGTTCAATCAGCAGCTATTGGTCCATGAGTCGCCCTCACGAGTCCTTGAAACCAGCAGATGCCAAGAAATGACGGTCCTGGCCGCGGTCGGAGGAGAGGTTCTACAACGACTTCCCCCAACTCCCCGAAGAGTCCCTCTACTCCTTTGCCACCGGGTGCCTGGGTGATGAACCCGTATTCGGATTACTGCGTAAGTCAAGCCGAAATGTTACTTAAACTATTAAGATATTACTTGAATTGCTAAAATGTTACCATATTGTATGCCAACATGTTACTTACACTACCCAGTATTGCGTCAAGTTTTGCTTTTTTGAATTGATATTTGGTCTATATCCTGTTAGGTTCCTTATGCACTGCTATGCACTGCTATGCACTGCTATGCACTGCTATGCATTGCTATGCATTGCTATGCACTGCTACTGCTGTTCCAATCATTGTTTTTTGGGGAGCTGCGAATGCACAGCTGCTGAGAAACTTCACTTCAACACATCTGAGTGGTGTCATCCAGCCGTTGAAACGATCCCAAGAACCATCATTTGCATCGAGAAACCAGCACGCTTGTTCTGTTTTACAGAGTGTATCCATGAATATACCTTTATGTTTGGCCAAGAAAAAAATGATGTATACTGATATAGCCATGGATATATCTCTTATGCATGCATATTTGATTTTACCTATCCAAATCCTTTGAATAGATAAATAGAAGAATATTACCATCTCTATCGTTGATTGATTTTACTCTTTGAATTCTACCATCAATACTAGTTTCATCTAACTGCTCTTTTCTTATTCGTCATACCATTTTACCTATCTATGTCCTTTACCTATCCCATCTTTTTTCCCTAGGTATTGATGAAGGGATCATTTCCCATTTCCCAGCTTATTTCCCACCGAATAGTCATTTTATTTGCCGAACATATGGCAGTGGGTCAAAACCCTGTACCCCTGGTTCCCCTTTCATTATCCATTGTTTCCCTATGGTTGTCGGTTCTGATCCCCCATGAAATTGGTTGGTGAATATTGACCCATCAGCCTTATCAAGTTCACGATTGCTATAGCCATGTTCGATGGTTATATTATTTAACAATCTAAAGGTTTGATACCATCACCAAAATGGTAATAAATGGTTAATTATAAAAGTCATGACGACTTTCCATCATCCCCTATACTTGTTACTTATCATCCCCAGCTAAACCAGCTAGTTAACCATTGGTTGGTTGGTGAATATTGACCCATAGCCATATCTTATTGTTCTTTGATGACTTTCCATCTTATTAACCTCAATGGATATCTTATTAACCAGCTATTATTGCTTAACGAACTATTAATGGCTAATCAATAATAGCTACTCAACCAGCTTTGATGACTTTCCATCTTCCCATCCTCACTGAGTCGTTGGCTTCGCTCCGAGGTCCCACATGAAGCCCACGCAGATCGAATGCTCCAAGGGATCCTTCAATCAGATCCCGGCGGAGACCACCATCCATGGTGACATCAGGCGACACGTGGCACCGTTGGGTCAACCGTTGCGGGACGCCCGTGTTGGTGAGACAACAAGGGGACCACCTCGATTAGTTGGTTTGGTGATGTTTAGTGTGAGTTAAGGATTTTGAACCGCCTATTCTTTATAGTGTTGATGCTTATCATCCAGGATGAATCATTTGACTAAGACCATGATATGATGACACATCTACTGGAACCGTATGATTCACTGAGATATGGAAACCATGTCTCTTTTGCTGCATAGAGGGATGAATCAAGAATCCTAACTGCTCCTCGATATGACCAAGCATATCCACCGCATCAGGGCATCTTCCCGGAGAAACCACTATGATTTTATGATGGTGAAAGCATTGGAAAGTAAACATGAAACTGATACCAAATACCTGCAGCGAAAAATGGTTGGTTAATTGCTATAAATGGCTAACGTTGGATGATTTAGGGGGACCCCCTACTTTGAGAAACACCCATATTTGTCAATTGAAATTTACATAACACTGTCATGGTTATTTTTATTGAGATATTGTCGACTGTCTACCAATTACTACAAAGTACATTGTGAATGATAAAGTTAGAATCATCAGATGCTACATGGTTGTAGGTCATCATCCGCTACAAGAACCATCCTGAACAAATTCTATACTCTGTATATATGTATAGCCATGGTTCTTGTAGAAATTGGACATAGAGCATCATAGAGCTAGAAATACGAGATATGACCATGGTTCTTGGTCTTTACTTTGAGTACATATACAACTACTATATAGAACCATCCTGATTTGAATCATCATATGCTACAAATAACCATATACAAGCACTGTCTAAAATGAGCCTATGGTTCCGGCTGATTGAAACACCGCTCTCACAAGCTCGAGCTGGGCTGTAACACCAGCTGTAGATCGTTATTTGATGTTATTTGTGGATCCAAAAGATGTTGGACTATCATAGTATTGGTATCAGATATATGTACCATTTATGGTATTGGTTTATGAACTATTTTAAGATTATAGTGTTGGAGTATCATGTTGTAGGATTTATGGTATTGGTCCTGGTATTTGTCAGATAGTCGTTATTAGCACCCTTATGATTTGCATATGTTGCATGATCATATGAACAATTCAACCATATGACCAACAATGGTAGATCGTTAATCAAACTATCGACAATCAATATAGTTGTCGTTCATTAGTCTTGGATCTAATACTTGATCACTAGGAACAACAATGTTAGATCATCATACTATCGGATCTAGTATTGGTGACAACGACATGGAATGCTTAAGGATGCTTAAGGATTAAAAGAACGGCAGTCCTTTTTTGACACTCATTGATAGATCAAAATCATTACTATTATTGTTCATACGATCATAATTATCATTGTGATATGGCAATATGGGAGAATACAAATTGAAGACATGTGATGCTGTAGATGCTACATAGTATCATGCCCGGTCATCAATATAATGGACTGTAACTTGCTGGGATAACATGCGCACTTTTTTACGTATCTTCACTAAATATTGGACAACCTTCGTAGCATGACATCAGTGATAACACCTAGGTCACCTGCCACAGAACCAGCCCAGAGTTAGCTAAGAGATGTTGCGTTTGTCATTTATCTGGGATCCTGCAAATAATGTGTAAGTTTGCAGTGCATTGTGAATATTGATAAGCATTCTATGTATACATGTATATATGTGTTTACATATGTATAAATATATATGTATACATGCCATATTTATCAGTGTTTATCCTTTTATACGTATTCCAACGGGTAATTCATGAACAATTATTCCTGTTGATGAGAGACCCAGTACAATGGATGAAACTCAAAATGGATGAAACTTCCGTTGTGTGACCATCGCCTAGGCTTCCCCTCAGCGAATTCAAGCAATTGATCATTGGCCAACTTTGCAGTAATCCTGCTGCAGCAATAACGAAGAACAAGGGGTCACGGGGCAAAACCAATTCTGATGAATAGTGATCGCTAAGGATGGTAATCTTTAAGGACGGATTCTCATCACTAACAATGGATAATAGTCTTGAGCATGGACGTTGATACATTACTATCTATTAGGGAATCCATCACTAGATTACAATCTTCTGCTCACCAACAAGTGATCTAAGACTCCATCAATTTTAATACTGATAGTTTATCATTGCAGAGGTATTTGGGGACCTGTCATCGTGATGCGATCTTCTGGAAAATCAAGCGGGGTTAGTATGACTGCTGATCGTCCCGGATGAGAGTTGGTCATTTGTTGCTTGTTCACTTCTATAAATTATTAATCATTGCTGAGCATGATCAACCGTGATCAGCCACTATTGATGAATCATTCACGGTTGGATCCAAATATCAATCATGATGCAATTCATGGTTGAATTCAATGATATAAACATCATCATGAAGCAGCTCAGAAGAGTAACCCATCATCTGAATAATAGCAGTAGCTATCATAGTCAGTTTTGATGTTCATATATCAGCCACTTGATGGTTATGATACTATATTCGCTGCGAATCTGTCATCAGTAACCAGCGAATTATTCTTGACCATGATGATCATGATGAGCCACTATTAGTAGTTAATCCTTGTTGATGCTTGGATCCAAATATTGACTGGTTGGTGGTTTTAACATTTTATTAACAAATGGTTGTTCGACAAATATTTTCATAGGGGTGGTTTAACCACCTACCAGTTGATGATGATGATGATGATGATGATGATGATGATGATGATGATGATGGTTGAATTAATAATGGCTTCTACAACAAACAGTCATAAAACATTGATTCAGCAGTGCATTTCATTTGTTGATGAATTCATATGTTAGTGGTTCATGATGAAATTCCATCAATTGAATGAATGGTTGTTTCCACAATAAACCCATCCATTTTGTGGGGGTTCCCTCTAATAAGAAAGCACCAACCAGTCGCTGTTGAACCATCATTGCTGGTGATTATCCCATATCCCAAATCAGAAAGCACCAAATTCCTGGGTTAATAGGGATTAATAGGGGATAACTATTAATAATCCCTGCTTTCTGATAAGATTCTGGTGGGTAATAAGCAGCTATTAATTCCTGGGTTTCCCCTATTAACCTGTTATTAACCATTAGAATCCCCTACAGAACTGGCTCTCCCCTATTACCAACCACTATAGTTCCCCACAAAACCATTCAGAACCCCTGGGCTGAAGGCTGACTCTCGCAACCACCAGCACCGCATAGCTCCGCGCTCCGGGAAGGCTCTCGCCCTTCTACGAGGTGGAAGACGTGGTGGAGCACGTGGAGCAATACGTCAAGGCGCGAGCACGCGGCGCTTGCCGCGCGGCTGGAGGTCGAACCCCAAGGTCACCATGGTGACGTTGGTCACCTCAACTTTTTAGGATTTTAGCCGCTAATTATGGCTTATAATAGGGGAACTCATTTTTCAGAGGGGTGGTTTAACCACCAACCAGTAGGATATTGGTCAATAAGCACTCGTTGATCATGGTTGATAGTGCTGAATGGATTTTGGCCCATGGGAACTTCCTTGGGGTGTTGCACTGTGAGGATGTTGTGAAAAACTTTCTGGGCAATAGGGGCCAACCAGGCTTGATGCTATCATATCATTGGTTGGTAGTATAGCGGATCCACCAATGCAATCGTTTAGAGATGTTGGGAGCAAGATCTCAAGAATATCCACGACTTGTGATCTTGTTTTGGCTTTGAAAAAAGGGATGGTTTGAATATGCTCTAGTTAAAAAAACACCCATTTGTTACTGGTGTATGTGCCCGGTGGCCAAAATGCGCCAAACATCTCTCGGTCCTGTGTCAATTAGTGCCTGAGACATATTTTCCTTAGTGTCTCTTTCGTTTGTTTGAAACAAGATATAGCATAGGGATATCAAGCTTACGTTGCTCTCCCATGTATGCTTCTCCTACATAGCAGTTATCCCTAATTAGGTTTGTCACCATATATAGCATATACATGCATGTACCATACATACTTTGTTTATAAGCTATATGTTCGACTCATCACTCGTTGGTGATAACCATATTTCACAACTGTTGCTCTTTATTGTTTCGTGCTGTCAATCCGGTGTTGAAACAGTAAGGCAATATGCCTGATATAAGCCTGATATACAGAAACATTCTCCAACAATATACTTACCACCATTGATGATTGATCACCATGGTCAAGATTATTGTCATGGTTACCATTCACCACTACCGATAACATATCTACAAACTATTGTTCAACCATCAATTGACCATCATTAACCTCTATCCAATCACTCGTTCACCATGGTGTAAGCATTGAAGATCTAAGAATTGATAGCACCAAATTGATAAATGAATGAGTGGCTTAACCATTCACCACTGTACTTCAGCAGTACTGGTCCGCGTGAGAAATTCGTGAGGATCTGAACGATGAGCTGGACTTTCTGGAGACCCACAACAGAGGACCGTGGGGAAACGGCCTATGAAACCAGCTGGTGATGGTTACGGTTGAGGTGGCTACTGGTTGGTGATGCTTAACAAATGGTCAGCCTAAGAACAGGTTAGTTGATGGCTGATGGATGCCGGCGAATGACACTTGATGCATTAGTAACAACACGAGGTACTGGCCACCCAAGATGTTAATAACGATAGTGATGATCAGCCATCATTCACCACCGGTGAGAACTACAGACAACAGCACTTGAGCCGAATAGAAAATGGTTGGTTGCATTAACAAGCAACACACCGTTTACCAACGCGCCGGGGGGCCCACGGCTTCAATGACTGAATGAGCCCTGTGGTGGTTGTGAAACCCCATTGAACCCTCATCCACCTATTAAAGGATGGCTGTTACTTCCAGTTGGTCGGCTTCAACAGCTAGTTCCTTGTGAGCAATGGAAGAAATTGGAGCAGGTTTTCCTCCCAAAGATATGGTAAACATCCAACTATCCAGGTGAATTGAGCAGAGGGGAAACGGTGGTTCTTAACTTTGCTACCTGTGATGTCCCCACACCCTGCCGGGCTCTGATTTATAGGACCCTGGAGCAAATTTGTGTTGCCCTCGAACGTGCAGGAGCGGACCTGCCAGTGGGAGGTGAATGTTAGGACAACCTGCCAGCAGGTGATTGTTAAGACAATGATCGGTTGCAATAAATGGATGATAATGATAATGGCTGTACTGTTTTCAATGATGCGCTTATACAATGAACAATGAATGAAAGTAACGATAACGATGATGATGATGATGATGATGATGATGATGATGATGATGATGATGATGATGATGATGATGATGATGCATGTTTTTAAGATATTCATTATGTTAGCGGTTCTACAAAGAAAGGCAAATACTGTCAAATACTTTGATAATAACCCTAGTGTAGTTGGAACTCTCAAATTGTAGAAATCAGTAACGATTTGAGAAAGTAATGCTGATTGGTAAAATCTCAGTAGATTTCCAAGCCTCAGTAGTTGTTTTCAGTTTTTATTATCTGCATAGTTTAACCATTATTTTTCAATCAGTATTGTCACTAAAAATACGAAAAAGTAAGTGTCATGATATACAATCAGCCAACAATCTCAACCATGTGACATAGTAAACCAACAATCACATCCCTGATCGGTCAATTTTTGTTGTCACTCGAAGGGTCTTGAATCCTTGATCGTTGGTGGTCATTGTTGGTTGCCTTTTTTTCCTATGCAGATTACAAAGCAGTTGGTTAGTAGGTTCCACTGAGCTTGCTGTTTGCCGACCATCACTTTTGTTCATCAGCCAATGTCATTCACCGTTATCATCAGCATTCATTCAACAAACCTAGTTGTCATGAACCATTCTGTACCCATGTTGACCACTTGTCATTCGAAACCATTCTGATCATTATGAAGCATTATGAACATTACTGACCATTATGATCATTACTAACCATCATGATCATTACTAACCATTAATCATTATGAACCCAAAGGTTTCCCTTGGTAACCACCTTGGAAGGGATTTTCTGCCTACCATCGTCGGTTTCCGTCAGGTTCAAACTGGCGAAGTTCGGAAGGGACAGGCTGTCCGTGGGGCTTCTTCCTGATTGTTAGTAACTGATTGGTGGTTACTTCACTCGTTAAAAAGGGTTTTTCTGTTGGTTGATAACTATGGTTAATACTGGTTGATAACTATGGTTGACTGGTTGGTGGTTGATTGAAATGTGCATTTCCCAAATTAGCTTCAATGGTTGGCTGGTTGACTTGCGCATATTTTTCACGACAGTGGTTTAACCACCAATCAGTGATGCTGAAGGAACAACCGCAATAGGGAACGGAACTAGTGACTAATCGTAATGCTGAATACTGGGTAGTCACGGTGAATACTGGTTGGTTTGGGGGGCCCAATCATAGCGCTTGGGTGGTGCGGAGCTATGTGTCTGGCTTTAAGGGGATTGGCAGCGTGCGGGATGGAATATCTTGCTCAGCAACTCAAACTGTTTCACTGGTTGATATGTGGATAGCTGAAAGATCAACATATGTTGAAAAGATCCAGATGATGTTTAAAACGAACTATTTTTTCAACACAATCAATCTGGATGAGGTTGTTGATGTTCCACAACGGATGATCCCCCTGGGATCACCGCGGGTGGCCCACAGGTGGAGCTGCTCTGGATGGGTAACATGGACACCTTCAAACTCTACGCCGGCATCGCGGTGAAGTTGGAATCCCACGGCCACAAGGTGCGCGGTGCGTCGGCCTCAACTTGGAAGGGTTGGGAAGGCGCTAAACATCTCGTGGTGAACTGTACACTGCGGTTACACTATGGTGCAGAATCTGGCTGGTGACTTCAAACAGTTTTTATTTTTCTTAGTAATGATTAAGAAATGGTTGGTTGACTAATGGTTTTCATAGGGGTTGAAACCACCAACCAGTAGTGGTTAGTCATGGTTCACGACGGTTATCATGTGGTTAGTGAATGGTGAACTTTGGTTTATAAATGGTTGATGATGGGTAGGTCATTATGAACATATTAAGATGATAGTCATAAAGCATGGTATCCTCATTCTGGTTGATAACATGACTCTGAATTGAAGTTGATTGATATGAAACACGGGATCATTCGAATGACAAATCAACCTAGTGAACTTAATGACATTAATCAACATTCAATGCCATTCATGATGTTGATTTTTCAATGCCATTGATAATGTTGATTATTCAGTGCCATTGATAATGTTGATTCTTCAATGGCAACAAGTCATGTACAGACCATTCCGGTGATCCTCCAGAAAGGCATCGAAACCTAGCAACCAGCTGGTTCTCGGCAATCAGCCTGGGCCTAGTAACTTCAAATTTCTCTGGGTCACCATGGAACATCCCGACAAGCGGACCCCACAGTTGAAACGGAGATAGGGTGCTTGTAAGTTCCACAAGTGGATGTGGGATGATACCACTTAGAAACCATGACTGATTAGTACGATTAGTCGCTCATTAGTGAACGTGTGTTTTTAAAATAGTCTGTGAAACCAAATAATTTGTTAAATTACTGGCTGATCAGTAAAATTGACAGTGAACAACAACCAATAACCATGGTGATTAAAGGCGGGAAGATACCACTTATGACTATGTGCAAACCGGTAGACTCACAATGGTTATATATCAGTTCCAACTGCCATGGGAGATGCAACTGAGACTATGATTGACTTGTCGACCATCCATGAGAATAGCTGATGGCAGCTCATATCTAGACATTTTGGCTGCACATAGCCATGTAACCCTTTTTTAGTTGGTATGTGGGTGTTTCTCGAAAGAGAGGGGGGGGCCTTTTCATATGTTTTATTAATCATTGTAGTAATACGTTAGCCATTTTGGGTGTCCCGTATATTGAGAAACCACCATATGGGTATCTCCAACTACTATTGTTGGTGATTGTCCCCTATTAATCCCTGTCATCAACCATAATAATCCCCTATTATCAACCATTTTAATCCCCTATCATCAACCATTATAATCACTATTTATCCTTATTATCAACCATTATTCACCATCATTAACCACTACTATGATATATTGATGCACCCACCTACTAGGCTGGTGGTACAACCAGCCTGTTGCGCAGCTTTTTGACCCAGACCGCAGCACTTGCGGTCGTGACAGGCTTTGGTACAAGCCTTCCGTGAAAGCAACAAAGGACCCGCCGCCACATGCAAGTGCTGAGCCATGAGATGTTTGATAAATGGTAGTGATTCATAGTGATAAATTGTAGTGATTCATAGTGATTCATAGTGGCAAATGGTAGTGATTCATATGAGCCACGATTCTTCATGGAGATCACCTGTAGTGATTCATAGTGATTCGAATCGATTCAAAGTGATGTATAGTGATTTGTAATGGTGATTTTAGTAGTGATTAATCATAGGTTTTACTGAGAACTGCAATTGTTGTTATTTACAACAGTGATTTGTGAGAATAGTCTGTATGATTGATGCTTATAGTGATTATGAATGCTTGATAGTGACGGTTAATGCTGGTTTACATTACTAACCACTAGTTATTTAATTGTCATCACTGTAATCTGTTATTAATGAAAGCAATCCCTTCCAATAGTCAAACAAACTGGGTAACCATTTCAAAAGCTACTCCTAGTATGTGGGCGTTTCTAAAAATAACGGTACCCCCTGTTATCATCCAGTTTATTAGCCATTCATAGTGACAAACCAAGCATAGCTATGGGTTACTGGTGACGGCTGCCAATGTCCTTAACTGGTGATGCTAGTGACGGTTAAATGGATGAGGCGCCGGCACAGGAGTGTCGCCCTTCAGCATCAACGGTTCTCTTCCGTGTCAAGACCCAACAGGGAAGGGCTGGAGATGCGCCACTTCTTCCATGGTATTCACGAGGTTTTTTCAAGAACTGACTTAGTGTATAAACCAGGTATTACACAAGGTTTTAATATGTTTTAATAACAACCAGGCATTTATTGAACCAGCTTTCAATACACAAGGTTTTTCGGTATGTTGAAAGAATGGGATTGTTGATGAATTGGCTTTGTGCTAAGTACGTATAAATACAGCTGCAATGATGATCCCTGGTGGTACTGAACTTGCTTGTTCCTGGAAGTCCAGTACCAGCGTAAAATTTCGAAATTGCGTTTTTTTGAGATGGGTCTGGAAGTTGACAGATCCACGGTGGTATCCTCGTCATTGTTGTGACTGTTGATGGTTTCAGATTCAACCAAGAGAATGACCACCAGTGATTCATATACCAGCCAGGGCAATAGGTGATATAATGATGCGAGTCACATTCATGTATCAGTCGTCATGAAGATTCATGAACCAGGTTTCATCGCCACAACCAACCGCCTCCAGGAATCACTGAGCATCACAGCTATCATTAATGATAGAAACCAACTAGTGGGGGGTAAGAGCCATTACTACTGGTTAAAAGTAGAGGATACTAACCAACACCTAATATGACAATGGAAAATCCACTACATATTGATGATTTCCCAGCGTTTTCCATTGCCAAAATGGTGGATTTTCCAGCCAGCCATGTTAATTTACCAGGAGGTAAACCAGTATTAGGTCCTAAATGAACCACTAATTCATTGATCACCTTCAAGCTTTGAATTGCTGGTCTTTTGTTGGATACGCCACCAAGATCTCCCAACACCTCTCCAGGCATTGAATCGTTTTTTACCAAGCATCATTTGACAGATGGTGAAACTTATGATCATCAACCAACTTCTCCTCACCAATAAAACCATCAAATTGTCATTGTCAAAACTCTATATACAGTATATCAATCCGAACCATCATTTCTATAACCATTATGATCATCATTAGCCATGTTGCAGTGACTACAGTGTAACCATGAAAATGATCATTAGACATGGACATGTACCAACAATTATACAAGATAGATTTTGCCCAGCCATGAACCTTTGGACCCTCCTTGCCCTTGTGCTTCCCTTGCGCTTGCCGTCTGACCTCGCATTTCGCCGCTGAGGTTGGTGAAGATGATGCAAAAAGCCGGGCACCTGAGATCCGCCTGGATGTGATCCATGGATCTCAGCTGTGGGGGAAACCAGCCTGGCTGTACAGGGCTGCTGATTGATACGGATCTGTTGAAGCCTTAGTTTCTCCAATAATTCATCATAAGGATCACATCAGGCTGTTTCCGATTAAGCCTTTGGATTTGTGTTGATCAGCGGTTTGCGGAGTTGATTTCGTGGTGATTCATGGATTCCAATAATTTATCAGCTACAGGGAGTTGATTTTCGTGAGATTATGCGATTCTTACTTGTGACTTTAATCCACTCACCTGTGGGAACTACGCCGACGGCTCGACGAGTGAGAAACCGTTGTTACCGTCTATGATGCTTGAACATGTGTGCTGAGGGGGTAACTACTGTCACTATTCTTATAGATGTGTTCAAGCCTCATTATGCTTAATCGTGGGTCATGGACCCATGGATCATTAGTGTCATTGTGTTTTATAAATGTGTGTAATGACCTATGATGTAGTTATAAAATCATTGCTGAAAAATCATGTAGTATATCCTATAGTTCCTGACGGTTGTCTATGATTAACTACTATTATTATGCTTATGGTTAACCATCATTAACCATGATTAACTATAGGAGAACTGCCATGGCTTATGGTTAACCATGGCTGCAAAAAGTGCCACTGCCACGTTTCAGCACCATCCAATCCGCCGAGTCTGGCTTCGACATCCAGCTCTGCGGCTTCGGAAGGATGTCGGTCTACCATGGCGTCAACGAGTGAGCGCAGCTGGGTGCCGGTGCAACAACGGTGGGTCATGGTGCTTCAGTGTCAACAGTTGATGGTAGAAACTGGCGTCAGTTTTTGGCCTTGGTTGAGTTGTTGAGGCTTGGACCGGGTTGCGCACCAATTGGAGGGCTAACTGTTCGATGAACCAAGTGTTGACCTCGCTGTTGGACAAGTCCCTATTGGCGAATGCGCATTCGGGAGGTTGCTGGGATGCCAAATGCCGTAGGGCAAGGGGAAAATTTTGCAAAAGGGAGTAGGAGGTGTTCTTTGGGGATTAAAGGGTGCCAGATACTCATGTACTCGTCAAAATTTCATCACTAATTTCAAGGTTTGCGTCGAGAACATCAGCTTTTTGAGCAAAATCCGGCCCAAAATGGTTTAAAACACTTTGTTTCACCATGTGCTGCCAAAAGCAACCACATAATGTGCTTCGCAGTGATCAATCTTGCTTGATTTTTCGTCTTTAACAAAGCCATTCAGTACCCGAACCAAATCTGACCAAAGGCATTCAACAAATCCAATATGTTTTCTTCCTTCGCTAATTTGTTTGGACCAAACATTTGCTGCCTGGCTCTGCCTGGCTTTGCCTCCGCAGTTGTTTCCCTATGGACCTTGTCGCGACATTTTGCCTTCGACATCACTTTGCTTCCACTACTTTGCTGATCTCCCATCCTCCTTCCATCGCCCATGTTTCCTCCCGCGGGTGTACTTCGTAAGCCCCTCTCCGCTCAAATCCTGTAGACCAAGGTGTTTCAGGAGCCGCGGTCCCAATCCCGCGGGCACGAGCCATGACCGACTAAGGAAGATAAATGTTGGGGCGAGGGTGAGCTGAAGGCATGGCTTCAGCTCAACCTGTAATGCAAAGTGCACACCGTCACCAAGACAGGAACCACCATGCACCAGTCACAGTGAAACGAAGCATCAAAAGAGCTTTGAGACAGTTTTTTTTGCAAGGCTGGACTCGATACCGTGGACATCTCATCACTGCATACGATCGACTGGCCGCTTTTTTTCCTCAGCCAGACATTGAGTATGTAAAGCAGCTACTCAATAAGAAACGCACTTGGTGGTTTGAGAGGGACTCACATTTTCATTTGCGCCGGCAAGATGGCGCGGTGCACTTGGCTATCCCAGAACAGCGAGGTACCAGCAGCGGGCCCAGCTGCAGAAGCACTGCTCTCCCATGTCTAAGGCTTCTCAGCTACAACTGCCAATCGCTGGGTCGTGGAAGCACTCGCCTGCAGGAAATTTGCGAAGATCTACACATCAAAGGGATTGCGGTTGCTGGTTTGCAGGGCACACGTTGGCAAACAACAGAGGTTAGGAGCGAATGGGCTGTGAAAACTCACTCAGGTTTTGCCCGTTTTTCTTGCTTCAGTTGGGGGCGACCACATGCCAACAGAATGCTGGGAGTACTTCTACTGATCAGCACACAGCTCCTCACTTTTGCACATGTCCATACCAGGTTTGATCCTCCCAGGGGATTGCATGGTCGACTGGGCGGCTTGCGCCTTGTCAGCCGCCGGCCTGGCCATGAGATGGATGAGCTTTTCATATGCGCCTATGCCCCTCAAGAAACTGAGGACCATGCCACACGTCATGCTTTTTTTCAAGCTATGCTGGAAATGATTCATGCTGTTCCTAGACGCACTCGGGTTTGGTTGCTGGGCGACTTCAATGGACACGTTGGAGCTGACATCCGCAGCACAGCGGTAGGACGTCAAGTCAATGGAATCACCAACAACAATGGCTATTCTCTTGTGAATGCATGTGAAGTGTCGGGCCTTTTGCTCGCCAACACCTTTTCGGGACATGGCCCCACATGCTGGACGCCCGATGGATCGAGCAGCAACTGCATCGACTTCATCGGCATCTCTCAAGAATTGCGCCCTCGTGTCACACTATGTCACGTCAACCAAGTCCTTGGCAGACGATGGCAGATGTCTGTGGTACGAGACCATTGGCCAGTTGAGGTCCATGTGAAACTGCCGCAGCCATGGAAGCTGCTGCGCTCACACAGTCCAACCATCCGCTGGAACAAGTATGCCCTTCAAGTTGCGGTTGAAGATCCGCAAGTTGCGCAGGCATTTCTGGACGATGCCCAGCGTGTTTGGGAACCTATTGCTGGTCAAGTGGCTTTGATCACTGGTCCACAAGAGCTTCAGACATTCTGGTCTTGTTTGAGCATGCAACTTCACCAGGTCGCCGCCCGCCATTTTGCAATGCGACGGGGTCAGCGTTCTGAGAAATTATTGCCTGCCACTTTTGATTTGTTACGCGACAAACGGCAGTGTCAGGAGGACGTCTTGACCTTCGCCGCGCTATGGCACAGCCCACCCTGGACACAGAATTGTCAACGTTTCTTCTTTCTGCTCTGGTACAAACTTTGCCGACACTCGAGAGCTTTTCTTGCTGCCAAGCAGGCAGT